>APFE031021274.1:0-17875 GCA_000404065.3 Pinus taeda
TAGTATGCTCTGGAAAAACACCTCGCAGTCTTCTGAGACTGCGTTCAAGGTTGTTCTCACCATCAATTCTTGATCCGACATGGCTCCTATGGAAGTCAACTGATCCTTCATCTCCTTCAATCGACTGAGGAAGGAGTCGATCTGTTCTCCCTTCTGCATCTCGTATGACCGCAACTGATTTTATAGTAGCATCTTCCTTTGCATGGAAGTATGCTGATACAGCTTCTTTAGGGCCTCCCACATCTTATTTTTCATATTCTTCTAGGCAATGTGTGGTACTACATGGTCCTTAACCCCATCAAGGATGATGCTCTTTTCCTTCGCCATTGCATCCTCATACTTATCTTATCATCTAGGTCAACTGGGACCGCTATTGTCCTCAAGGCAAATTGCTTGAGACAGTTCCTCTCTAGAACAGATAAGATTATGGCCTTCCAGACTACCAAGTTTGAGGCTCCATCTAGTCTGTCCTAGTCTCTTACTCCATTCACTGCCATCTCACTGCTCCTCTACTCCCCTTCTGGAAGTTCTCAGTGTGACTCCCTCTAAGCCTTGATTTCCCTTCTGGAAATCCCGTCGCCAATGTTGAGATGCCCCTACTCCGATTCTTAGTGCAGCTGCACTAGTGATCCCGATTTCTTGGCTAGAAATCCTCGGAAACACCTCCCTCCTCCTTGGTATTGCCCTCTTAGGTATTTTTCTGACTACAGTACCCCACCACCTTCACTCTGCAACTTACCCATAGCTTCCTAAGCCCTAGCAAACTGAAGGTTAGAGCTTCTAGGCTCTGCAAAATCTCGGTACTAGCAAAATTCACACCTCCTGGTCATGGTCGTCAATCCTTCCTGACTGAGAAATATGACTGGGCACTATAGGTTGAGTCTACTCCCCTCTTCCACTGCGTTGATCCTCTTCTCGGCTCAAACTTGATGACGTAGGCACTGCTTCACCCCTTCCTTGCTACTTCTCTGCTAGGACCAGCTTCTGTCACCCGAGACAATTGTTTTCTGCTGCTGCTACTCTGTGCCACTGATGTCCTCAGTTCTCCTTTGATCTGCAACTTGGCTCTGATAGCATGTTGGAATTTATAACTCTAACTGTTAGAAACCCTTCGTGTACTTTACTGATTTATTCCTACTTACTTTTTCTGTTAATTAACAAGTTATTTACCATTTAAACACTGGAAAGAAATACAAGTACATTCTCAACACATTACAGATCATCAACTGAAGGAAACAAAACAAGCACACAAGTGACACCGTTGTTTTTGGACCAATGTCCTCGGAAAAATCTAATGCAGGAAAATCGGTGCAACTATCTGAGGTTTTTATTATTATGTAGTTTCTGAATACAATATGGGTGCCAAAATCGGCTCACCCAACAGAGAATAATCTTGGCAGTAGTACCTCTCGGAAGCAGATATTTCGGTTGAAATCCTGGATGAACACTCCGATAGCTCCTAGCTCCATCTTCCCCACGAAAACACCAACGTCTGCCTCTAGGGATTGCATCAGCCCTTCCTGGCCCTGCGTCAACCCAAAGTTAGGCAAATTACCCTTGCATCAACCTCTGGAGGCACTACGTCAGCCTCTATAGCCTCTACGTCACCCATGCTGGCTCTCTGAGGCACTATGCAGCTCTTGGCTGCCTCTGCGTGGATCCTAAATGGCTCTGCGTCCCTCTCTCCCAGTTTCTACACTAATTCTCTCGGTACCCTCTCTACCTCTCTACTTTTGTATTCACTGCCTCTCATTGCTGATCACTGATTCTATCTCTCTTAGCAAAACCTTGCTCTAGAGAATAGAATCATTGATCACTCTGGTGTGTTCTCCAAGTGACTCTCAAGCCTCCTTATATAATTTTGTTGTTGACAAATCAATGGCCGAGATTAAGTCCCTAATCAATGGCTAAGATTAACTCTAGCTTTATCAATGACTTTTGGACCCTTCTAACATAGTTTTATATTAATAAACATTAATATTTTATTTTCCCTAAGTTTAGACTTAGGGACTCCATTAAAAATATTAATTATTTTAATATCTCCCAAACTGTTTAGAATCTACCCAAACCACTTTTGGGTATTGGAGATCACATGTTCTTTAGCCTCTCCACCAATTTTCGTGGCTAGAGCACATCTGATGCTACCCCAAATCAACAAGGGTTTTCCTAGGGTAAACATGGTGTTATGATTGCGCGTTTTAGTTTTGTGGTTGCGTTAATGTTTCTCTTAGTAAATTTGGTTTTCTCTCTAGTTAATTTTTAATATCGTATCAAATCGAAGTTTGGCTTTAGGGGGACACCTCTATTTCCAAGGGTTAATTTTTCATAGTGAAAAATGTGAAGAATTTTTCTTGTGTGTGACAGATGCATAAAGGATACTTGGACAACCATTGTTTGAAGAGATATGTGTAGAGGATAGAGTGGAAAGTTATAGTTGAATAAATTTGAAGGAACCTACCTCACTATGGAAAATAGAGGACAAGAGCCATGTCGAGGTCATGTAAATAAGAAAGGAGATTAAATAGCACGACTAGTTAGGAATAGTTCAAAGATGTAACATTTGCATATCACAACGACAGGTACCAAACTTTCCAAAACATCTATCGCTGGCTAGAAGAACTTCACATGTACTTGATGTGGGAATTATGACAATGCTCATTGGAAGAAAGTGCAATCTAATGAAGGCAAGATAGGTTCTTGTAGACAAGGTAGGTTCTTATAGAGGACAAATCTTGAAGCAGTTGAGACATTTATAGACACAACTAGAGTGGAGAATGGGCTATTTGATTTGTATTATTCGAGTCAACTCTGGCAGCTACGAGTGAATGAAATTATTGGCAAGGAGATAAATGAGTCCATCAATATGGTTGTAAGTGAAATTAATGTGAGAAATGCATTAGTTGATAATATTGTAGGGGATTAGGTGAAGATAAAACCAGGGATAGGGTCACATGAGGAGAGCCATAGTGAAAAGGAAGCATGGAACCTTCTTAGATATTCTATGGTAAACTATTATGGGAGTCTCATTGGAACCATTGTTGCAAAGGATCCTACCATATCACACTATCAGGATTTTATACCTTAAGGAGTGGAGTTTATGTTCAAAGGAGAGAGTGATATCTTTAGGAATTATATGTCACAGTTATAGTTTTTCACACTTATTCTGAGCATGTCCTCCAATGCTCAACAAAAATTGACGAAGATCACAATGATGTTACAGAAGCTTGACAATTCCTAGCATAGAACATCGTGATTAATGCTATTATTTGATCGTTGCATGAAACTACTATAGTGGAATAAAGAGATTATGGAACAATTTTGTATCGATTAAAATAACAACATGTGATAGAGATTGAGGGCTTGTATTTTTTATGCTACAGGAAAACATGGTCGAGAGCCATGGAAATGTATGTCAAGGATGCTCGCAAAGTGTTTGGAAAAATGTTTCAATGAGATGATGATTTCATTGGTGAGATGTAGCCATGAAAATTATCTCTGCACAGAAGAGTACGAGGCTCGAAGCATGTTAAGGTGAGAGGATTGTAACATCAATGTTGGATCAATAATTTTTTTCTTTTATAATGGAGTCAAATTTTCAAATTTCATGTAAATAGGCATATTGTTGTAATACCTCATAATGCATATGTAACCTTGGGAAATTTCTAGTGATATCTAGTGTTAGACCTAGGTGATAAGGGGCAGGATAACTTGGGTATAGACTTTGAGGGGGATAAGGGATTGAGTGAACGAGGCTAACTGACTTGGCTGATTTGGTTAGATTTGGTCAAGGGAAACCCCAAGTTAAGGTTTAAGGGGGGAATTGTTAGGTAAACTTGACTCAAGGAAAGAGTCAATGTTGATTAGGTCAACAGTACTGGTTTTGTGCCCATGGGTTTTTGGTTTCGCATGGTTTTATGCCCATGGATTCATGAATGAAGCATTTAAAAGGCTAGGTGAAGACTCTATTGTAATGGGACAAGGGATGTGAGCGGTGAAGGATCACTTGGCTGACTTGGCCAATGGTTTCTCCAACAAATTTAATGGAATTTCCTTAGCTGGGATTTTTCTGGTGTTCTAGTTTTCCCAGGGTAAACATGGTGTTATGTTTGCATGTTTGAGTTTTGTTGCTATGTTAATGTTTTTCTTAGTAAATTTGGTTTTATCTTTCGCTAATTTTTAATAGTATCTTGGGTAGCTTATATTCTTGTCAAATTCCCTTCTATTCTATAGACATAAGCTAAGACTTTGACCCTACCTTTCCAACCTACTTTCCTTGGAAAAAAATTCCAGGACTAATCATCAAAGGTTTCAAACCTTGGAATATGCTAGGAAGATTTATTAAAAGCATAGAAATTTGGGGATTATCCTGCAAATTCAAGGATTAACCCATTAAATTTATAGAGTTATGCAAAAGTTTGGAAATTCAATGATTGACCCATTGCATTTCTATATTTGTATGGAAGAAGTTTCTAAATTTGGGGAACAAAGTCATTGGCTTCATCCCTTTGTCAAATCGATGACACGGGGGCCATGACTTCGAGCTAGTTGGAGGGAGTTTCAAGTGATGAAGTTATTATTATCAAGACATTTGGATATACTTCTCTTTCGGTTAGGTATTTCACTACCTAGAATCCCTGATACTAATAGAACCCACATTGTCTAACAATTAACAGAGATTGGAAGAGTTTGGGAGTGGTCAAGTGATGGATCAAGAAATCGGGTATTTGGCGTTAGTTATATCCCAAGAAACAATTGACATGAAACCACTGACACTAACAGAATATGACATATATGTCAATTAACATAGACCAAAATTTTGGGGGATGACAGTTAATAGATATCAACAATCAAGTATTGAGCATACGGTGGTCATGTATTAAGAGAGAAACACTCTAGTAGTTAGGGTTTACTCTCGATATATAATAAACCTAATACAATTTCTATGTGAAAAATATGGTGATATGGAATTTCCATGAGGCGTGTCATGTGGCAAGTAATGTGGTAAACTGACATGGGATAATATTTCCATGTCTCGGCAACGTGGTAACTGACTTAGTGAGAATACATGGTATGGCATGGATTAGATTGCACAATAGGAGGCCAAGTGATAAGAAATGGCTAGAGGTGACATGGGTGAATTTTTTTTAGATATTAAGATGTTGTTCCATTTAGTCTCAAGTGTGAGGAGGTAGAGCATTGGTAGTTCAAAACTCTGATACCGGGCTTTCCTCCCGATAATTTTGAAGCCTAATAGGAGCCTGATGTGGTAGACGTTGATGTGGTGAGTCAAAGTACACCCAAGGGGTTTCCATTTGTTAGCTATGTGGTCAGGGATGTGGTGAGGTGACATGTCATTATGATGTGGCAGCAAGGAAGATATGTGATGATGTGGCATGTTGTTGTCTTGGAAAGCACTGAAACAAATGAACAGGTGGATCTTGAAGAAGAACTCATTGTGCCCTATGTGAAATAAAGAATCTTAAGAAATCATATTTGAAACAAAAGGAGTAGCTATAGAAATATAAAGAGGAGTGTCATGATGCAAGATCAAAGATGTCATAAATCCTTGAAGAAAGAGAAAAGGGTATTATTAGCCTAAAGGTTCAACTATAAGAGGAAAAAAGGATAGAAGAATTTTGTGAGAGTCTAGTTGAAGGAAAAATAAAATAATTGCAAGAATCTAGAAGCTAAAATTGTTTCCTTAAGAAAGGAAATAGATAAGCCAACTGCTTAATTGAATAGAGGCTTGAAGTTTGAAAAGAATACTAACATATTAGATGAAATCATCAGTTGTCAAAGGTCACCATTCATTAAGACTGATCTTGTCTATGGTAAGAATAAGAAGAATGCTAAAGAAAATTCAAATTATTTGGATAGAAAGCCACCGAAGAAAGTAGAAGAATGAAAATATAAATGCTATGTTTATCTTCTCAAAAGCTCCATCTAAAATGAAGGCAAAATGAATAAATAAAATGAAGTCCTACATAAACTTGACCTTTCTCACAACGACAACATTGAAGAATTCATAGTATCTTTTCCTTCAAGGTGGTTTGCACAACTTGACACTAAAACTCCTTTGTTGGTTATTGATTTTCTTGCAATCACTTTGGTCATAAAACAATATATTGTAGAGCACATGCAAAAAATAATAAAGTATGGAACAAAAATAGAAGTACTAATGGGTTTTCAAATAAAGGCTATAATTTATTTGCTACCTTATTTGATTACAATGTTGTATGTTATGAGTGCAACAACATTGTCACATAACACATTGTGTATTATAGAATCTCCTAGACAAAAAGAAGAAGAAGACACCCTTACCAAATAATACACAAAATTTTGGAAACAAAAGGGTAAGAAGAGCTAGAGAAGGAGAAGTTTATGCCTGTACAAACTTCACTTCATGCCCAAAACAAAGGAATCCAATGGTACATTGATAGTGGATTCTCAAGCCACATGATAGGTATCAAGAGAAATTTTTTCACTTTGGCAAAATTTCATGAAGGTAGTGTGATATTTGGAAATAATGCTACCACAAGGATAGCTTGAAAAGGTACTCTTAGTCTCAATAATGGAAAGACTAAAACAATAATATCATATATGTTGAAGGTTTGGATAATAATTTGTTTTCATGTAAGTAAAATGTGTGATTAATGACACATTCTCACATTTTATTCTCAAGGTTGTGAGATAAGGAAGGCATGCATAGGAAAATTAGTTGCATATGCAAATAAAATATAAAATAGTGTATATATCATTAATGAGATAAAGGGAGAAAACTGTTATATGGAACTACTATATTAAAGCTAGTTATGACATATAAGAATGGGCCATATGAACTTTGATACTCTAGTGAAAATCAACACCAAAGAAGAAGTGAGAGACATGCTAAATATTACAAAACCTTCAAACACTATTTGCAGGTATTGTTAGCATGGGAAGTAGATAAGGACAAGCTTCAAGAGAAATGAGTACTCAATAATGAAGCCACTAGAACATATTCATACAAATCTTTGTGGGCTTTCAAGAACAAAAAGTGTACAAGGTGAAAATTACTTCATGTTGCTCATTGATGATTACTGAAGGATGACATGGGTTGCCTTCCTCAACGAAAATTAGATGCATTTGAGAAGTTTAAAGCTTTCAAATTCTTATTTGAAAATGAAACTGATTTAAAAATAAAGTGCTTGAGATGAAATCAAGGAGGTGAATTTATCTCAAATGAATTTGAATAGTTTTGTGAGTCTTGTGGAATAAAAAGACACTCTTTTAGTTACAAGAACTACACAATAGAATAAAGTGGTAGAAAGGAAGAACATAGACATACAAGAGATGGATAGAACAATGTTGGATGGATCAAAGCTATCAAACATGTTTTGGAGAGAAGAAGTTAGGACCATAGTCTACATTTTGAATAGAGGGTAAATCAAATTCAATAACAACAAAACACCTTATGAACTATGGAAGGATAGAATAATAGCAATCAAATACTTCAAAGTTTTTGGGAGAAAGTGCTACACAAAGAGAGATGACGAGGATTTAGGAAATTTTAACTCTAGAGTTGATGAAGGTATCTTTCTTGGTTATTCATTAAGAGGTAAGGCTTATAGAAGTTACAATCAAGCATTTTAGAAATTGTAGAAAGTACAAATGTTAAAATGGATGAGGAAATTCCTTAAAATGAGAAATCACAAACAAATAAAAATCCAGAAAATAGGAGTTGCATGGAAGAAGAAGAAGAAGAAGAAGAAGAAGAAGGAAAAAAACATCAAGTTGCAAAGACAACATCAAGATTCATCCATAAGAATCATTAAGGAAAATATAATTATTGGTGATTAAGATACATAAGTGTGGACTAGACAAAGATTAGCAAGTGGATCATAACATGCACATTTCTCCTTTCTATTTAGAATTGAGACTACGAATTTCGTAGATGCTAGTGAAGACAAGAACTGGATTCATTCGATGGAAGAAGAGCTAAATTAAATTGAGAAGAGTGAGACATGGGAATTTGTTTAAAGACCAAAAAATAAAAATATGATTGACAACATGTGGTTTGTTTTTAGAAACAAGTTGACTGAAGATGGTCAAGTAATAAGAAATAAAGCAAGTTTAGTTTGAAAAGATTATGCTCAAGTTGAAGGTATTGATTTTGAAGAAATATTTTCCCCTGATGAAAGAATAGAACCTATCAAATTGTTTTTGGCACTTGCAAGTTTCAAGAACTTCAGATTCTATCAAATAGATGTCAAGTCGACCTTTCTCAATGGAAATCTAGAGGAAGAAGTATGCATTGAACAATGAGAAGGGTTATTATAAAAAAATAAGGATCATGTGTGCAAATTGAAGAAAGCACTTTATGGGCTAAAGCAAGCTCCCAGAGCTTGATGTTTAAAACTTAACAAATATCTACAACAAGAAGGATTCAACAGAGGAATTACTAAAAGTAGTCTCTACATCAAGAAAGAAGGAGAACAACAATTGATTATCATGGTATATGTAGATGATATTATTTCTGTAGAGGGTATTAAAAAAATGTGCAAAGAGTTAGTAATGGAAATTCAAAATAAATTTGAGATCTCTATGCTTGTTGAACAATTAGTTTTTATTGTTTTAGAGATTTCTCAATCCAACAAAGGTGTATTCATTTAACAAACCAAGTACATCAAGGAATATTGTGCATTGATCAGCACACCCATGCTCATAGGTTGTAAATTGAGTAAATATGATGAATCTGGAGAAGAAAATAAAACATTGTACAGGTCAATGATTGGAAGCCTACTTTGTGACAACATCAAGGCCATACATTATGCAAATAATAGGATTGGTTGCATAGTCTCAAGTTGCATCAAAATAAACTCTACTACAAGTAGTGAAAAGAAGATTCCTATCTAAAGGGAACCCTTGAATTTGGCTTGTGGTGCTCAAGAGGTGAATATATTACTCTAGTAGCATATATGGATGCAAACTTGGTAGGAAGTGCTTGATCAATGGAAAAGTACAAGTGGAGGAGAATTCTTTCTGGGTGAAAATTTAGTGTCTCAATTGGTCAAGAAACAATCTTCAGTTTCTTTATCCAAAACATAGGCCAAGCATATATCATTAGCATCATGGTGCACACAAGTTATTTTGATGAACCAAACACTGAGAAATATTAAGGTAGAATATGATAATCCAATTTCAATACTTTGTGACAACAAAAGTGGAATAAATATTTCAAAAAATCATGTTATGCACTTGAAAAGAGAGTACATTCTAATCAAGTATCACTTCTTAAAAGAACAAGTAGCAGAACAAAATGTCAAGTTGAAATATATTGCCATGAAAAACTAGATTAAAGATAGTTTCACAAGAACTCTTCCCAAAGAGACATGTGAAAATTTGAGACAACAATGGTAGTAATATCTATCTCATCATTAAGTGATTAAGGAGAAGCACAAGTTCAGGGAAAGTCTCGGTGGATTATGTGTTTCATTGCAGGATTGCCATCAATGACGAAGGGGGAGATAATTGAAACAATCTTTGTCATTGATGTCAAACGGATTATATTATTGATAGTATATATAAGTATCCAAGTATATTAAAAAATGTGTTCTTTTTGAAAAGGAGTCAAAAAGTGAAATAATGGATTCAAACCCGTGGTATATGAATCTCATGGCATTTGGAAAAATGAAATAAAAAAGGGAATTAATTATTTAATTAATGAATTGATGTCATTTTTTTAATTAACATGTCTTTTAAAGAAGGTTCATGATATCATATAAAGTGATAAAGCTTTGGAATGAAAATGTATGTGAAAAAAATGCAGTTTGTGGAGTCAACACGTCATCTTATCATTTTCTCTATAAAGTTTTCCTGGACTACTTTGAATAGTTAAATATTGGACATATTGAAGAGAGTTAAGGGGAACATATGGTTAGAATTTTATATTTTGGTTTGCTATGATTTTGGAAATATACATTGTGGAAATCAACCTTCGTGATTAGTCTAGAAATATGCCTCAAACAAGCCATCTCAGGAGTTTTGTCATAAATTATTTTTTACAATGTTTCAGACCATCAAATTTTTAGGAGATAGAGGTGACATATCTCAATACATGTGGTAAATGTTTTGGATATTGGTTTTTTATATTTTATGAGATATTCTGTTTAGAAGTTAGGGTTCATTAAGTTTCCTAATACTAGTTTTAAATAGGGAAGGTTGGAATTTTCATTATAACATATTTTTTTAGGATGTTTCAAACCATGAAATTTTGAGGAGACGAAGGAAATACATTTAAGTACATGTGATCAAAATTTTAGGAACTGTTTCATTACACTTTATGAGACCTTATGGAAGTTTGGGTTCTTTATTTCTCCTCAAATTAGTTTCAAATAAGTTGACTTGGAATTTTTTTTATAACTTATTTTTTGGGACCTTTTATATTGTAAAATGCTTAGATATCTAAGGAGGTATACATAAGTGTCTTAGGTAAAAGTTTCAGAATCATTTTTGAAAAATCAAATATGTGGCATGTTGTAAAATTTCATTCTTGGGATGATACCAAAAGAAACAAGCTTTGGGAGACTTGTCATAAATTTCATTTGGAGATTTAAATTTTAGCTGGACTTTATGAAAGCCAAAGTAGTGAGCAGACTTAGTAATGATGGAAGGAACAATAAAAGTTGGTGAAGGTAGAAGCAACAAGTAAACAATGTGAAGGAAAAAGTAGTAAGCAGACTCAATGAAGTATAAGTGTGTGCTCAACGCATAAGCTTTACAACCAATTTTTTTTAAATTTGAAAAATTGTAAGGATGACTTGTCCATACTTCTTTAGGTATTTTACAATATATTCAACTAATGGTGATTTATTTACAAGTTAGAAAGTGATAGAGACTTATTCTATCCACAAATATTATTTCAAATTGGCTTTATTAAAAATGTTCCTTTCTCTTTCTAGAGCAGCCTCATTCATGTGTTTTACCATGCCATTTTGTTGAGAAGTGCGTTGGACTATTGGCATTACCTAGATGGTTGGCTGTAGCAAGTATGTTTCCATTGATGCCCACTGGTTTAGCATTGAGGAGCATGCTGTTTAGGAGGAGTCCCATGGTTTTTATAGTCTCTAGTAGAGAATCACCATTGTAGCAGGCTTATTGGAGAAGCTATAAAATGATGACAATGGTGGTTGGGAGTCTTGAGATTTGAAGGCATGTCCTCTGATAGAGTTGAACTTAGATGCTCTTGGAAGTAGTATAGTTGGATAGTGCTTGGAAATATATTTCCAACAGTATTTTAAAGTCTACAAATGGCCTCCTGGATCAGGAGTTATTGCTAGTCAAATTTGAGGTGCCCAAAGTCTCCATAGCAGAGTTAAATATGGTTAGTGAGCCTTTGAAACACAACAAAAGTTGGCATAAATTCCAGACTCAACCAAAAGCTTGGTGGAGCCTCTAAGCGAGAGCACTGGATAGACATGGAAACAACAGATTCGGTCAGAGGATCATACATTATAGGTTGGCCTCGTGGGCTTATCGCAGAGAGCTCACCCAGGTGGAATTATTTTAAAGCCCAAGTATAAACGACTTGGAAGAGAAGTATTGGGATGATGCCATCTTGATAGGTACACCCTGGTGGTTTCAAATAGGGCACAAGTTGTAAGCATGGGGAAGGAAATGAGCGAGTGGAACCCACCTTGTTGTGATAGCTCAGAGGTGAATCTCATAAGGGATAATAAAGAGGCATCATAGTAGAATGTCGAACCCGGTAGAAGATCACAAATGGCTAAGTGTTAGGAGGAAAGTGCTAGGCTACATGGTGGGTTTACGATGGAACTAGAGACAGTCTGATAGATGGGCTTTGCAGTCTCGGAAGTGGTTTCCGACACAGTTGATCGCATAAAAAAATGGCAGAGAGCTCCTATGGGGCACCCCTCCCCAAAACATAAATCCATTAAGAAGTGGTGCCAGAGCCGGATTTTGGAACACGATGGTTTTGATTATAAAGGAACTTGGTGAAAAACAAATGTCTCGAGGAACCTTTCTCTCTCCTTTAGTAGGACACATGGCAAAATTTGATTGGCTCTCCGCAGTTGATGGTGAAAGATGACATTAGCATGATGTGATTGTATAGGGGACACGTGGTAGGCATATTTAGCTTTTTTGAGTGGCCTAACAGGCTAGTTCTGGGTGACATGTACCACCACTCAAGAGCTTCCATGTGGGGTTGATGAGATAACCATGACATCATCTCAAAATGGCTAACCCAAAAAATTTGAATGGTGTATACATAAAAACCAACGAGCTCATTGGGTGTCAAGAAGATGTCGTCGTGTCAAAGCATGAGGTAATGGAAAATGCGCCGAGCGAACCCCACTAAGACAACTCATCCTATAAGGAATACATTGATAGATTATGAAGGGAGATAGGAAGAATACGTCAAGCAGTAAGCACCATGACATGCCAGTTAAAGAGTTCATCTCACAAGGCCTTGATTAGCCAGTGAAAGTGCGAGTGGACCCTACGTGACAACTCATTTCATAGGAATAAACCTGGTGGTTTATAAAGGGAGTGGCTAAGGGATGTGTCGAAAGATGAGGCACTGGGACATGGAGAACTGATAGGAAGCCTTGTGCTAGAGTGAAAGCAAATAATAATGAGGTCAGGAGGTCCCTGTGAGAGATGTTGACCCAGTGGCATGGCCCCAACGAGTGTATAAAGAGGTACAATTTAATGTGCCGGAATAGAAAGGGCTACAGGCCAAGCCCTAACCCTTGGTCATTTCAAGTAGAAATGAGACCAATGGAGCATATCCATTAACAAAGGGAATTTGGCCCACGAAGGGCTTAAACTGGCTAAGCGCCTAAACGCTTGAGTTGATGGTCACAGGTAGTTGTCCTATGGAAGAAAATAGGTTAAGGTGCCTGTAAAAGGATCCAAAAGATGAAGTCAACAGATTTGGTAGCATTGTTAATGGAAATCCTATGGGCTTTGGATGGATGATTTGACAACTATGACTTGAGAATTTGATTCAATAAAAATACTGAGATCTCTGGTTCAAGGAAACAAGGACCATGACGCATAGGATAAATTTAATGGATCTTGTTGTGAAACATAGTTAGCCATCCCTAAGCTTCATTGCAAGTTATGTAGTGCTCCACTCTCGTCCTGTGAGCCTTATAGAGTAACAAAGGAGACCCATGCTGTGAGTACATGAACGCATTAATGGAGGATCTCTATGAGTTTGCAGGTTGACTAAGATTTAATTCTTAGTATGAAAAACACTCAGGTGCCCATTCTCAGATTCAATTCAGTTGCACTGGCCCAGAAGTGGTATTGAAGAGAGAGATAATATTGTACATGCATAGTCTGACTAAGAATTAATTCTTATTATAGGAGAAACACATAGGTGCCCGTTCTTATTATTAATGCAGCTCTAATGGTAAGGAAATATGATGTAATGGCAACATTGAGAGCCATGATTAGTACACTATTGGGAAGAATGAGATTGACTACAGAGACATCATCGATCATTGTGTAACAGTGAAACAAAACCAAGGATTAAAATGGGGAAAAGTAAGTGAATGTAGAATGTGTGTGTGCTGAGTGTACATTTTTATGAGTGTGCAACTGTGTAACAGAGACATAGTGAAGTAAAGGGCATTGACCAGAGTTGGTTCAGCAGTAGGGAGCATAGTTTAAAGGAGAACTGCAGAGGTGAAGGAAAGGATTTGGTATTGCATTAGACCAGATTTATATTTATGTGTAAAGGTGTTAGCCTCTATTTTGAGTTTGAAAATTGTATGAAAAGTAGAACAATGGCTAGAGTAGGTAGTGGCCTAGATGCATAAGTGGTTGGTTTCCCTTGGAAAGTTGTAGCTTGCTATCTGAAGGGGGTTGGGGCCTCCTATGAGTGGGTGATCTAAAAAAACTTGATGTAATTAAGTGGGTGGTTAAATTACATCATAATGACAAATATATTGGTGGTTTTCTCCCTTTGGCTTTCCACATAAAAATACCTATGTCAATATGTGTGTGTGTTGCTCAGATGATGTATGTGAATATTTTATCTTGTTGTTCACATTTATTGTAGTATGAATGCTCTCTGAAATAACTGACAATAGTGAATAGAATTTGAAGGTTTGTACTTAAAGTTTTAATAACCCCATAATTATTGATTCACCTCCGCCCCTCTTAGTAATTCCTTATTCCAACACTTTGTATCAGATCCAAGTTCCTTCAAGAACATTTTAACCACTGGAAGGTAGATCCATAAGGAATTATTTCTAAGAAAGAGAGTCAGGATGCCTACTCAAGTAAGATACTGAGCTTTAATGGGACAAACTATTCCTTTTGGAAAGTTAGGATGGTAGCCTATCTTATTTCCCTAGGAGTCAATGTTTGGAGCTATGTACTAGTAGATTATGTTTTCCTTGATTTCGCTTCCACTGATGCAGATGGAAAAAAGTTATATGGAAATAATTCTAAATCAAGAATTCCATTCTATTCAGCCTTTGTGAAACTGAACTTGTAAATGTTATGCACTGTAAGTTTTCTAAGGAAGTATGGGTCAAGCTCAATCAGAGTCATGAAGGAGATGATAAATTCAAGCAAGACAAACTTCAAACCTTCAGAATTAGGTTTGAAAGCTTAAAAATGAGCATAGAATAAGTCAAGAATAATACTTCCATAGAGTTGATGAAGTAACCAATATGATTAGAGGATTCAGTGAAGAAGTTAAAGAAGAAATAATTGTTCAAAAGGTCTTAAGATCTCTACCTATAAGATTTAATGACAAAGTCTTTGCCATAGAAGAGATGACTGATTTAAAGAATCCTACAATGGATTAGTTGCTTGGTAGTCTCACAACCTATGAGATGCGAGTAGGAAAATAGAAGTCTGAACCCAAGGAGGCAGTGTTCAAAGTGTCCAATAAGACCAAGGAGCACAAAGATAATCAAGATTTCTCCAACTATGAATCTAATCAGGAGTTGGATCATTTTTCTAGGAAACTAAAGTGTGGCTTAGGAAAGTATAAAAGGAAGCTTCCCTTTCAATGCTTTAACTATGGAATATTTGGACATTTTTCTTCCAGGTGCCCTTACAAAGAAAGGAGAGAAAAGGAATATGATCAAAAATTTAGAAACAAAACTCAAAAAGATCAGAAGAAGAAGTTATTTAAGAAAAAGGGGCTCTACTCCCAAGAGGATATCTTAGCACCAGAGTCAGAAAGAGAAGACTCTTCATAGGATTATTCAAATGAGTATTTACTCATGGTGTTTGGAGCACACTCGAAGAAACAAAATATTGCTGACCTTGAAGAGGAAGAAGAAGGATTAGTGGACCTTGAATGGGAACTCATCAGTGCTATGGATGAGTTAAAGCATGGAAGGGAAAATAATATCTACAACATTCTGAAGAAGGTATGTACAAATCGAACAATGAAGAATTTGTTTATCAAAAAGAAAAACTTGAAGAAGGCATTAAAAGTGAATATAGTACAACCCTTCTACTAGAAAAAAACAAGGAACATCTGATAAACTAAAAGAAGAGAACAAGAATCTAAAATAAGAGTTGTTCAAGGTAAAAAAGGAAATGATTTAAAAAACATGCAAAGATGAAATACTTTCCTTGAAATTAAATTAGAAGAATCCAAACAAAAAGGAAGAAGTTCTTCATGATTTGATTTGTGAATGGGAAGAAAATTGTCAGAGTCTTCAGTTAGAGGTTGTTTCTCCGAGAACGAATCTTGAGAGATTGGAGACCAAGAAAGGTATAAATGAAATATTTGTAGAATGTACAATAAATATAAATCATATTTTGAACAGTCAAAGTTTCTTAGAGAACAAAACAGGCTTGGGATACTCTAGACCACAGGGATATTTTCTAGGAAAGATGAACTTCAGGTCCACAAGATTTGAGGAAACTCAGAGTCATGCAAAGGTGCATCAAGAAAGAATCAATGGATACAGAAAGTTAGTAAGCCACAGAGAATCCCATCCTCGGAATATTGATTCCAACTACCTCAAGGTGTCACAGCAACGGAGAATGAATCAATCAGCAGGACAATAGAGGTACCTTCATGCACCAACTCATGAAATTTCCAACTTAAAGTACTCTTATTTATTTTATGGTCATTGTTATAGATTTCATATATTTGGACATAAGGTTTTTGATTGTAGAAGGATCAAAGTTGAAAATTCCAGATACAATAAGTATCAAAATTTTAGATCTCAAAACTCTCTTCTCAGAGTTTGAAATCCTTTCTCTCCACTAATTAATGACGTTGAATGCTTCAAATGCAATAATTTTGGGCACAAGGTGAGTGAATGTAGAAGAAAATTTGAATACTCAACTAAGACTCAGAACACGTGGCAACCAAATTTTCAAAAAGATAAGAAGAATTAGAAATGAAAAACTAGTAAGAGCATGGAATGTGAACTTTCTCTCTCGACATGTAATCAAGAGAACATATGGTATGTAGATAGTGGTTTTTATAAACGTATAACTGGGGATAAGAGAAATTCATGTCGCTAAAAGAAAAGGACAGAGGGAACAATGTCACTTTCGGCAACAATTCCCTAGCAAGAATTAAGGGTAAGGGCATAATCACTCTTGATGAAAAGACTAAAGCCCAAGAAGTATTGTATGTAGAATGTCTCATTGGGTTGTGTTATATTATTTCCATGACTAGCCCCTATATTAGGTGGGCGAACCTACCTATGGTTTTGTGCATGGTTTTCGCACATGGTTTTGGGCGCGATGGTTTTTGGTCCATGGTATTTTGTGTTGGCATTATGTTACAGGTGATACAGGTATTGTCCTTGATGGAAACTCACTCAGATGACAGATCATAGTGCAACAGGTCAATAGCAAAGATTTAATGATCAAAGAAAGGTATACGCAGGTTCACCTTGACAAAAAAGTGTATACATGTGGGTTAATAGACCAAAAGGTCCGTATAACGTACACAAGCAATTTCACAGAAGGAAAGGTGCGTACATGTTGGAAAATTAAGTTTTGGTCTGTGGTATTTGGTCCATGGTATTTTCATCCATGGTATTGGTCCAAGGTATCTGGTCCGAAGTATTGACCCCAGGTATTTGGTCCAAGGTATTGGTCCTAAGTGGTTTTGGACCGTGGTATTGAGAAAGGCCTAAAACTATAAAAGGAGGAGAAGATCATTAGGCCAAGGAACTCAAGTATTGAATATCTGATGAAGAACAAGATCTAGTGTACAGGTTATTGGGTTATGGTGCATAGCTGGATCTGAACCAAGGATGAAACTTAGCACTTGATGAAGGATAAGATCTAATGATGGGTCAAGATCTTAAGGCTTAAAGTCAAGTATCTTTATGTGGTTTGATCATTCATCTGAATAACTGGCGCATGTTGTAGTCTGTAAATATGATGATCTAGGTATAACTGAAGTCTGGAATTATTGTAATGTTTAAATCATCATTTTCAGATTTGTACGTAGGTTCACTTCAGAAAAGGCGCGTATACATGCCGGTTCTGCATATCAAAACAACATATACATCATAAGTTTGATTTGTAGATCTGTACGTATGTTCGCCTTGAGAAAAGAGCGTATGCACGCATGTTCGACACATGGAAGTAGCGTATACCTTATAAAATATGTTTTAGCTGCTTCTGTTTGTTGTTGCAGTGTTGGGTTCTAGTTACTGTATTCTATTTATAGCATTCTAAAAGATCAGATTGAAGGGTTGTCAAAGTGATTTATTAATTCAGTTGTGGTTGGTACAAAGGAGATTGGTTGATGCAGATATACTTGATGATTGAATGATGTTATTGTTGGATCCAATTTGAAAATTTATGAAACGTGGTCCCTGGAAGAAAAGAGAAGGATGTAGCCTTTTGTAGCCCGACACCTACG
>APFE031021275.1:0-21825 GCA_000404065.3 Pinus taeda
TAGGGGGCATCTCTTATAGCCCTTTTTTCCAACTTATATCTGGTAGAGGAACCTAAGATCAACCTTCCAAAGTTTTTGGTTTGAATTCATTCCTCTCTCCCCTTATTTGTGTCCTTTTACTAGGTCATCACTCCCACAAGATTTCCATCTTGTCACCATCACTTGAGCACACAACTTGTCTTTAATATGTGAAAATTGGAGGTCAAACTTATAGAGTAGGTAATTTCCAAGGATATCAAGATGATCCACCTTATCTTGAGATGGTTGAGGGTAAATTATTGGAGAAGTTTCCTAAATTCTGATGGATGTAGGTGTCTAGCTACATCCTCGCAAGTCTATAAAAGTCCTATATAGTGGGACACTCTTAATGGGAGAGGAGAGTTATAAAGGGAATAACTCAATAATGCTGACAAATTTCCAGCACAATTTTATTCTTTTGCATGTGAGATGAGCCTAGTCTTCCTATAAGCTGAGGGAAGAGAAGTGCCAAGGATTACAGGAGGGCCTACTAGTGAATCAATGTATAATGTATCTTTGCACTCCTCTTGTTTATGAATGGAAATTGTGAATTCCTTTCCATCTTTCATGGTCTCATTTGTTTGAATGTAATCTGGTTATTGTTACATATTTAGGTGCATACTAACTTTGCTTCCATAGAGGCAATCATCACCTTGTTTTTTGTTGAATGTGTGTAGGATATTAGATCAAAGAGCTTGGAGTGAGATCTTCATATTGAAACAGGGTTTTCAACAACTAAATGGGGTCAACAAAGTACACCAACCTATGTGGATACACGGGTATTTTCTTCTTATCCTCTTTTATGAGATGCAAAATTGTTATTTCATTAGATCTAAAGAGATTACTTGGATCCACCACATACTATCTGGCTAAAATTGAGGCGATATCACTGGATGAATAACTCCTTCAACAATTAGATATTTTCAAGATAATAGGATCCTTCTAGTAAGCCTTCCCAAAAATATCACTTTCACACTACTACAAGGACCTTAATTACTAAAGATGGCATGCACACGTAGCAGCCTAAATATATACTATGAGTGTTGGGATAGGAACCTAACATATATTTTCTTATGTTTTTGTCATATGCATATAAAATCATATGGTAGCAAATCATTTTCTCTTCTATTCTAGGTTTACATAATGATATTCATTCATGGCTTACTTTAACAATTGACTAGAAATGAAGGTTGTAGCCTTACCATGTATGACACATGTAACCTACACAAAGTAAACATATGTATCAACCTATAACATATTGGATATGTTTTCATCAATGTTCTTCTTCCATATGCTATCCACTTATGACATTTCCTTTGCAATATTTGGTGAATTTTCTAGTTATAGGTCATTTATAGATTATAAATGTCTTAACAATTTCACTTCTAATTGAGTATTTAACTGAACATATTGATTCTCTTATACATAATTATTTTTCCATCCACCCACTTTTCATAACTTACATAACCATTAGGTAGGGACCTGCAGCTTCGATGCTTCTTTGCTTCTTTAGTAAAATATTGCGAAGACTTTAATTTATTGAAAGTTGTAGAATTTACAATTTATGAATTTTCAAGGTCTAATTTTTAAAAGTCTAATTCTTTAAATGGTGCTAGCTCAATGAAAGAGCACATGTTGTACAAGAAGGAGGTTGGTGGTACGTTTCCATCATACCCTGACATCCATATGGAATTGCGACGATCAATTTTTGGTGACATAGACTCTTTTGACCATCACCAATGAACTTTAGTGACATTTTTCGACCCTCACCAAAATATGAAATGGTGACGCTCAATAAATGCCACCATATATACGCATCAATAGTGATGACCCTCAAAGGCCTGTAACCATAAATCGTTGTTGTTGATATGAAATGGTGACGATTGCTATCTGTCATTATAATCATTATTCGTGGTAGACCTTGAATGTCACCACAACACCTATACTTCTGGAAATGCAGATTTTAGTGATGGTCAACGAACGTCACCATATATATGCACCAATAGTGACGACCATGAAATATCCATCACAATAAATCGTTGTTGTTCATATGAAATGATGACAATCACTATTCGTCATTATAATCAATAATCGTGACAAACCTTGAATGTCACCATAACACCTATACTTTTGGCAACATCACCTTTGGTGACGTTCCATTTTTGGTGATAGAGGTTATGGTCCATCATTATTTCTCATATGAAATGTTGACGATCATTATCCGTCATTATAAATCATTATTGGTGATGGAATTTGAATGTCACTACAACACCTATACTTTTAGCGACACCACCTTTGGTGACATTTAGTTTTTGGTGACGAACACTATGGTCCATCACCATTGCTCATGTGAAATGGTGACAGTTTCTATCTGTCATTATAAATCATTATTGGTGACAGAATTTGAATGTCACTACAACACCTATACTTTTGGTGACGCCACCTTTGGTGATGTTCAATTTTTGGTGATGAAGGCTCTTTTGACTACCACCAATGAGCTTATGATGACATTTTTCGCCCCTCACCAATGTCCTTTTCTCTTGTAGTGCATGTTCGGAATTTTGAGGAACTTTAAGAGACCATAGTCATTGAGTGCATGCAAGGTAAGAGGAGTATCTAAGGCTCCCATGTCATCATGTTTGTTCTCTCTTTCCTTCCACTTGATCATATTGTATTTCTCGTTGCACAAAAACATAGATATGTATTGGTTTCATCCTTGGCAAACATACCAACGTTTTAATAATTTCACATCTTGTCTAGATTTTGGATTTTGCTTGGTGATCACCCCTAGAGTGTCACTCATAGAGTTTCCATTCCCTCAAAGTTTATCCCTCATAGCTCCCACTCTAATTATGATTTCTCCCAAGGCACCTAGCTGAGAGTGATGATGCATTGACCCCCCACTAGGTGTCTATAAAGGATGAAAAATCCATCAAAATTGAAAATGAAACCATGAAAAATGATGGGGAGGGTCTACAAAAGCACTTGTTGCAAGAATAATGTTGAATAAAAACCTATAGACTTGGGGATTACTATCACATATTCTAAGGGTATGGAGGGTTTTTCTTCATAAGTCACTCTTTCCACAATAAAATGAGCAAATGAGATCTATTTTGGCCCAATTTCATTATAATTAGAGATTAGGATCTTAAACAAGTGTGAATTTATTATCATTGTTACTTTTTTCCTCCCATGTAGTTACTTATTTATGATTATGATCATATTTTTATCAATTTTTACCTTCTAATTGATGTTTATTTGTAGTCTTGTGGGATAAATTGGTTATCATTCTCAAATATTTTCAATTTCATATTACTACAATGGGTCCTATTGATGTATACTATGACATATATACAAATTGTATTTTTTGGTTCCTATGTTATTCTCATATCTTACATGGATCCACTGCATGGGTCTTGTGGCCATGTACTATCATTTCATGTCATGGATTTGTAGTTTATGATTGGAACCATGCTCAGATCTTCTTTATGCCAAAAATGGTTATTCTTGGCTTGGGGATGATTTTCTTAGGACTGTGACTTGGTTATCATGTGTCCCTAATTTCATTCCTTGGTGATCTGAATTGGATAATTATAATTTTTTTTGATCCATCTCGATGCATTTGGAGTGGAAAAAGTGGAGGAATCAGCTCACGGGACCATTTTTACCGGCGGAACCTAGTTTGGCGAAACAGGGTTTGAAACCTTTCGGGAGCATTTTGAGGCATCAAACAACGTTTTTTGGGGGTAAAAAATTGTTTCTTAAGTGAAGAAAATTTTCATGCTATTCTACACAGAGAGAGATTTCCAATGGTGCAAGAATCACATCAATCGATGTCCGTATGCAAGTGTTATTCCACTCAGAAGTTGACCTTTCTGTTGGGTTTTCTCCCGGAAGGGTTTCCGAGAGAGAACATATTGTGTGTTGTATGTGTGTGAGATTATTTTTTCACTCTCTAATTTTCTGTCTAATTTACTTTTACGTGCATGCACTAATTACATTTAATTTTACAGATCTGGAAATTATATTAAAATGTAATAGTGTAGAATCTCAAATTTTTAATATAATATTATCATATATGTTGTGATGAACTGTCCAATGGAATATCCATGGAAGTTTACAGATCATTTGGTATCAGAGAAAGTTTCTTTCGGTATTTTGTGGAGATTGCAAAGATCTAGATCAGCGAGGCCGAAAATTGTAAAACCCTAATCATGGGCAACAATTTTTTAAATGAACCTCACGATCTTGTAGAGGTGAGGTTTTCATGGCTCTAAAAACATGTCATGGACATAAACCACAATGTAAACCTCCTCATGGAAGCCCTAAGAAATAACATGGGGATATTTGGAGTAGAAGGGAGTTTGAATGCAGAGGACAAATTATAATGGGAATGAGGAGATCGGGAAGATGCAGAGAAGCAGCTGAAGAAAGAACCCAGAAAAGATCAACCCAGTTTGAGTGTCATGAACCACTCCCTATTTAATGTGGAATCAAAAGTCAATATCAAGCCATACCATGGTGAGATTGATGCTTTGAAGTTGAACCACTGGTTGCAGCAACTGGAAGTTTATTTCAGTGTCCATCAAATTGAGGAAGGGTAGAAGATCTCATTCTTGCAGCTGAAATTGTAGGGCCATGCACTGAACTGGTGGGAGAGCCACATAGAAACCCTGAGGTTAGAGGGAGAAACTCCAGTGACTAAGTGGGAGGATTTCAAAACCCTAATTAAGTCACATTTTTATCCCATTGGGTATGTTGAAGACCAGTGGATCTGATGGCATTACTTCAGGAAAAAGTGAGGCCAAAGTGCGCAGGAGTACACCACATAATTCAGAAAGATGGCTATGATGTTGGGTATCTCTACAAAGAACCCAGATGTAATCCTAAACTATTTTGGGTGTCTGCACCGCCATATATGTGAGCAAGTGATGTTTTTCTAGCCCAAAACTATGGACGAGGCTTGCGTACATGCACAGTACTTGGAGAAAATAGGCCTAAAAAGAGCATAATCAAGTGGATCGAAGCAAAAGGAGTAACAAGATGCTTTTAAGGATGTGAAGAAGAAGAAATAAGGGGAAAAACCTAAAAATATGGCAACCACAACACACAAGTGCAAAGATCCTAGCAACCACTGCAACATTGATGGCCGTACAGAGGAGAAGTGTTGGAAGTTGCATCCAGAGCTAAACCTGAAGAACAAGAAGAAAGAAAATAAGAATAAGAATATCATGGCCATTGATTAGAGTAACCAAGTTGAAAGAAACTAAAACGTGGATGAGAAGATCACCTTTACATTAATGTAGAAGGAGCTGAATCTGAGTAGTCTTCAGCAACAGGAAGAGAAAGAAATGACCAAACTCTTCCATGTAAAGGTACAGGTCAAGAAGATGAAGATTCGTGCTTTGTTTGACTTAGTATCATAGGAAAATCTCATTGCAACAGATCTAGTCAAGAAGTTGGGGTTGGAAGTTCGTGATCATCCAAACCCATATCCACTAGGATGGGTACATAAGGATGCAGAGTTGAAGGTGACAAAATAGTGTAAAATTAAATTTTCTATCAGTTCTGATTTTATTGATAAAGTAGATATGGATGTGTTTCCCCTTGATGTATGTGAAGTCATGTTTGGGAGACCATACATGTACATGCATTATTCATTAGGAGAGCTAATTAGTACCTACTCATCGAGGATAGAAAATAATTCATCATTAATGTGCGTAAAGGCAAGTCGAAAATTTCACTGGTAAATGCCAACCAAGCCAAGAAATTGATTAGTTCAAGCAAGAAGTATGTTTTATTTTTTTTAAGAGAAAATCAATCTATAGAGGAGTCAATAAGAGGCAAGGTATCCCTAGAGGGTTGTACTAAGAAACAAAAACAACAATTGGAGGATTTGTTGCAAGCATACAAGGACTTTTTCTGAGAGTCTAAAGGGCTACCCACTAAGAGAGAAGTGGAGCATGAGATCCAACTATTGCCATATTCCCCATTTCCAAATATTGGGTTGTATAGGTAGTCTATTATAAAAGCAAGTGAGGTGAAGAAATAGTTGCAGCAACTGCTAGAACATGGTGCCATTCGATCGAGTACATCACCATGTGAGTCACCCATCATTATTGTGCCAAATACAGATGAGACTTGGTGGATGTGTATAGATTACAGGGCATTGAATAAAATCATGCTCAAGAATAGATACCCCCTACCCAATATAGACAATGTGCTAGATCAATTGCAGCAAGCAAACTATTTCACCAAGTTGAACTTGAATTCTAGATATCCCCATGTTTGAGTCAAAGAAGAAGATACATGGAAGATCACCTTCAAAACCAGGAAAGGTTTGTATGAGTGGTTAGTTATGCCATTTGGCCTATGTAATTCACCAGCTACATTTATGAGATTAATGAATGATGTATTTCACCATTTTATAGATTCATTTGTTATTATCTATTTGGATGATATATTGGTATATAGTGCTACATGGGAGAAGCATATTTCACATTTGACGCAGGTGTTGGAAATATTGAAGAAGCAACAGCTGCTAGCAAATCTCAAGAAGTGTGTGTTTAAACAATAGTCCTTGGAATATTTGTGATATGTGATTGGTGGAGGAGAATTGAAGATAGATCTTTCTAATATGGAGGCAATCATGAAATGGTCAGTGCCTACGAATGTGACTGAGGTTAGGAGTTTCATTGGAGAAACACAATACTTGAGGAAATTCATAGCCTTATTTTCAGCGGTAGCAACACTGCTCCATGCCATAACAACAAGTGCAAAGTTTCCAATGGGAAAAAGGGCAGCAAAAGGCTTTCGATGAGTTAAATAAGAAGATCAGTGAAGCACCAGTTCTTGCATTACCAAACTTGCAATGACCTTTGAAGTGGAGACATATGTGAGTGGATATGTTATGGGAGTTGTCTTGACACAAGGAGGAAGGCCTGTTTGCTACCATTCTAAAGTATTTCATGGGGAAGTTCTTAACTACCCTACCTATGACAATGAGCTATATGCCATGGTGAAAGTTGTGAAGAATTGGAAGCACTATATAATGGGAAAGGAGACAATAATCCACATAGATCACCAGTGGTTACAGTACCTGCAGACCCAGAATACGCTACAGTAGACCAGGCACTACAAGTGGATGGGTTTTTTACAGCAGTTTCATTTGGTGATAAAGTATAAGAAGGGGAGCACAAACAAGTTATCCGATATGATTTCAAGGCCACCCACATCAAAGATTATATTTGTGGGGACTCTTATGCACATGGTTCCATCCACCCATGATGCATACATAAAGGCATATTCAGAAGATGACGACATCAAGGAGTGTACCAGTAGTTGCACAATCAGAGTTATGTGCACGATGGTGACAACACCATTGACTACCATCTCTAGGATGGGTTACTCTACATGTTGGATAAGCTATGTGTTCCTAAAGGTGAGCATTTGCAGTTGATTAGAGAGACCCACACCTCTAAGGTTGCAGGGCGCTTTGGTGTAGGGAAGACAATGGCTAACTTGCATAGGTATGTTAATTGGCCCAAGATGCAAGAACAAGTAGTTAGGTTCAATAGGATGCATGCTTTGTTGCACCAACAAGCCTAGCAATAGGAAAGAGGGTTTGTATCATCCCTTACCTGTACCTACTTGTCCTTGGGAGAACATTTCCATGGACTTTGTGGGAGGTTTACCGACAGCCAGGAAGGAACATGACTACATGTTCATAGTAGTTGACAGGTTCAACAAAATGTGTATTCAGATGCCATGTAAAAAGACCATTAGTGGACAAGAAGAAACAAAATTGTTCTCTGGACAGGTCTGGGTACGCTTTGGGATACCAAGGAGCATCATTTCAGAGGGATACAATGTTTCTCAGTGAATTCTAGACTACAATGTGGGAGAAGATGGACATGAAGTTGAAGAGTCTACAACATTCCATCCACAAACATATGGGTAGACATAAGTAGTCAAAAAGACTTTAGTGCAGCTTCTTAGGGGTTACAACATGAAGCATCCGAAGAATTGGGATGAAAATATGGTATATATACATCATTCTCATAACAAAGTGGTCCACACATCTACATGAATGTCCCCATTTGAAACTTGTTTTGGATATTTTACACCTTCACCTTTAGATATTGCATATGGGTAGCAAGGATGAGTGAAGGAAGACATTACAGGAGATGCTTTGACAGCTGAAAAATTTATACATAAGATCAGGCATATCGATCTATAGGTACAGGAAACACTGCATAAGTCATAGGTGAAGTATAAAGCCAAGCATGATTAGCACAGAACATATAAATCATTCAAGGTGGGAGATAGAGTATGGCTACAATTGAACAAGGAGAAGCTGCATAAGCTTGGTAAGAAAATCAAGGCCCTAAGATATGGTCCCTTTGAGATACTAGAAAAGGTGGGTGATAATGCCTATTGACTTAGTTTACCATCTTATATGCACATTTAATCAGTTGTAAATGTAGATAATTTGAAGCTCTATGAGCCTTCCATGCTAGATCAGGAAGAGGAACAGGTCCTACCTTCTGTGGAGAATTTGGCACCAGATGCTCAGGAAGAGTTGACAAAAGACACAATTTTGCAGAAGAGGTCCAAAAAAACAATACAAGGGAAACAAGACCTTTGGCAGATTGGGTTGAAGGGATAACTTCTAGGCAAAACTAAATGGTACACCATAGTGAAGGTGGATGAAATATTTCGTCACCTCATTTAGTAAAAGATTTTGGGGATAAAAATCCTCCCAAAATGGGGATGTGTGATCCGAATTAGATCATTATATTGTGTTCATCCATCTTGATTCATTTGGAGTGGAAAAACTGGAGGAATCAAATCACAAGACCATTTTTACAAGCGGGACCCGGTTTGAAAAAACGGGTTCTGAAACCTTCCAAGAGAGTTTTGAGCCATCAAAGAACGTCTTTTCAGGGTAAAATTTTTCCTCTTCATTGTTCACATTTTCATGTTATTCTACACACAAAGAGTTTTCCAATAGCGCATGAATTGCATCAATCAGAGTCTATATGCAAAAATTATGCCACTCAGAAGTTGACCTTCCTATTTTCACACCTATAGTTCAGGAGGATGCCACGTCAACCCCTATTATTCATGGAAAAGGGGCTAATCATGTGTTTGTGATGTAAAATACTCTAGAAGAGTCTATTCTGTAACTCTAGTTAAGAGTTGATGTAGTCAAACTTAACCACTAGTAGGCTATCAGGTTGTGTTATAACTAAGCCACCAGGGGGAAGAGCCATTCCATTCTTTCAAGAGCATCTTATTCCTTAGTTTAGCAAAGATAGCTCGGATAGATAGGAGGTAGAGCACAAATAAAGGATCTCTACAGTGGAGCAGCCCATGGGACACAAACATTACTTATTTGTATCTGCAGCCATATTTCTCATACAGATAAAGAGAGTGAAGCAACCTCACCTTCCAGCTGGGTTTTCTCCCGAAAGGGTTTCCCATAGATCATATCTTATTTATTATGTGTGTGTGAGCTTATTTTTTCGTTCTCTAATTTTCTTTTTGATTTACTTTTACATGCATGTACTAATTACAGTTAATCTTACAGATCTAAAAATTAAATAAAACTGTAATAGTGTAGAATCTCATATTTTTAATATAATATTATCATATATGTTTCGACGAACTATCGAGTGGAATATCCATGATAGTTTATGGATCACTTGGCCTCAACTCCTTTCTTGCATTTTGATGTATGTTTTTAAATGTATTTTGACCGTTAGTTTCTCTTATGAACACACGCATTAGGGGGCATCTCTTATAGCCCTTTTTTCCAACTTATATCTGGTAGAGGAACCTAAGATCAACCTTCCAAAGTTTTTGGTTTGAATTCATTCCTCTCTCCCCTTATTTGTGTCCTTTTACTAGGTCATCACTCCCACAAGATTTCCATCTTGTCACCATCACTTGAGCACACAACTTGTCTTTAATATGTGAAAATTGGAGGTCAAACTTATAGAGTAGGTAATTTCCAAGGATATCAAGATGATCCACCTTATCTTGAGATGGTTGAGGGTAAATTATTGGAGAAGTTTCCTAAATTCTGATGGATGTAGGTGTCTAGCTACATCCTCGCAAGTCTATAAAAGTCCTATATAGTGGGACACTCTTAATGGGAGAGGAGAGTTATAAAGGGAATAACTCAATAATGCTGACAAATTTCCAGCACAATTTTATTCTTTTGCATGTGAGATGAGCCTAGTCTTCCTATAAGCTGAGGGAAGAGAAGTGCCAAGGATTACAGGAGGGCCTACTAGTGAATCAATGTATAATGTATCTTTGCACTCCTCTTGTTTATGAATGGAAATTGTGAATTCCTTTCCATCTTTCATGGTCTCATTTGTTTGAATGTAATCTGGTTATTGTTACATATTTGGCATAATGATGAGAAATATTTACATATTAATATAAGAGTAATTGTGATGAGAAAGAGTAGGGTTTTTGAAAACCCTAATGTTGTTGTGTAGTCATGATGAGATACTAAACCAAGTTGCGATCCAGTTGTTGTGTTGAATGTTGATTTGCCTGCTACTATCCCTGCCATCATGCTTGACACAATGTTTTAGGCAACTACATGGATCCAACTATCCTATTTGTTGAAACCCTAACTACATGGCTTATTGCAAGGAAATCTATCTTTCTCCATGCAAATCAACACCCCCCACTTGCAAACAAATAAAATTGTTCAAATAAATATGCAGACAAATAATAATGCTAGAAACATGATAGTTTAACTGAAAGTAAAACATTAATTTGGACCACTGTGTAGTCCTTTATTATAATCTGGCTTGCACAACATCACTTTGAGCCCTAAGATGATCATAGCCAATGCTGATTATCCCTTTCTTTGGTGTCTCTCTCATTTCCATGCATGATCATGGTATTTTTAGTATAGGGTTCAAAATTCCCTACAATGTACTTGGCTTTGTCTATTTGCAACACTCGCCTTGCATGCTTTAAATGCATGTGGCATTGTGTTATTGTTATATTATATTGCCTTTGTGTTTGTTGGCACAAATATGACATCAGGGAAATACCCTCAACATTAAAAACTTTTAAGCAGGCCCATCAATCACGACATTACACCCAGACAACACTATGAAACTATTCCAAGTACTCATTCATATTAATTCAACATAAGATTCATTATAATACACATTCGACATGAAGCCGTGAGAAAATACATAGAATATGTGATAGAATGTTCCAGATCTCAGAATGAGCCCTGCTCTGGTCTTCTTGCCACCACTTCACCTTCTAATCGGGTTCCTCTATACTCCAAACTCCCTCAGATACCAACCTTTTTCTTCATGTTGTTCTATCCTTTTATCTATTCCTTTGCTGCTCGAATTGCCAATTCCATTCGGCTGTCAATCCCCTCGACTACTTTTTGTCCTCCTCCTTATTCACTCAACTCTTTTTGTTTGTTCCTGACACCTTGTCACAACTTTTCCACAACTGCATGATCTTGCTTCCTTTCCCAGCTATCTTCTTCGCAACTTGAGCATTGCTCTCGCCACCTATTTTTCCCTCTTCATATCTCCAAAAATTTCAAAATTCAAAACGAAGGCCCCAACAGGCCCCGACCATAGTTCTTTGACTCATCCCTAAGTCAATCTATCTCTAATGTTGTGGGTCCTGTTGTTGTTTACACGAGTATTTCTACTTGTGGCTGCTCCTGTTCTTCCCTCTGAGGGACTACTATTTCATCTGATTCTTCTGCAGTCTGCTGGCCTCCTTCTCCAAAAAAAGTCCTCAACTCAGGAACATTTGTTGTCATTTCTTGCCTAAACTTATTGTATTCTCTTAGTGCTACTTTCCATGCACTTGCTATGGAGTCAACACGTTTGATGAATTCCTCTGTTGTGCTAGACATTAGCTGACCCAGTCTGCTACTTTGTAGTTTGTTCCACTGATCTTCACTGTGGTTGCAAACTTATTTTAGGGAAAGGACATATTGGTGAATTGGAACTCTTAGGTCTCTAATTCTTCTTTGTTTTTGTAGATTCCTCCTCTATATGTTTTTCTTGGGCCTTAGGTGTGGTGATTTCTTCATCAATCTTTTGCAGTTGGATGGGGTATGTGCATCTTTTGTTGTTGGCAAGTAAAAATTGAAGTTGTTCTCATAAAGGGTAGACAGGCTGATTCTTTATGGCTAAGCTTCTCGACCAGTCATGTACTTTATCCATGGGGGAAAACCCATCAGCCAACACTTTAGCGAGTGATTCTTTTGCAGTGGCGATGGTGTTGATCTTCTCATCTATTGTCCTAGTGTATATCTCAGTCGGATTAGGCAACTCTGATCTGACTGTCTCTAAGTTTTTCTTCATGTCTGCATTCGTGGCTGCTAGACTCAAGCACGCTGCTTGGATGTGGTCACAAAAATTGACCAATGTGCAATATGTAATATCCTTGGGAGCTTCTATGAAAACATCTAATATGTTTGGCCACAGTGACTGAAATTTATTGTGACTTGATCTACATGTGCCTGTAGATCACTATTTTCTTGTTTTAGCTAATCTCTTTCTTCCGTGGCCTCCTAAAAATATCTTCTCTGTTGTTCATGTTCACGGACGAGGTCGTCATGTAATTTCTCTTCTCTTTGTGCATCTTTTTGCATGAATCCAAACATCTGCATTGATGACCAATACTGCAAGGATTCATTCTAAATTGTATTTGGATCTGAAAAATTGCTTTGAATGGGTAGGCTGTTGGTGATGGAATTTTCTGAATGAGACAGGGGAGAGTTTTCTTGCTGTGAAGATGGGGTGAACTGAGGTGTAGGTGGAATAATGGTAGGGTTTGGGATCAATGGGAAATTTATAGGGAATTCGGTCTAGTACTACTCAGTTCCAATTGACTGCGGAGTAGAAACCATTGGCTCATCCGAGGGTAGTGGGCCCAACCCTAGAAGTAGAGATACCAACTAGGATGCATGAGCACCATTACCTTGAAGAGGCTCACATTATTGCTGGGTAGAGTCTACTTCCATCTCTTCTGTGGCTACACGCATACCAGGGGGGGATTGTTTCAGACAGGGTCGGAGGAGGTTGTATTCGTGGATGGATCTCATGACCCTGGTGAGACTGTGGATGCTGTTTGAGGATTTTCTGCAATGATTGGGGATGCAGATATAGAATGACCAGCCTCACCAGTGAGGTCGACAATTGGGACTATAACAGTTGTCTTGGGCTTCTTGGGGACTAGATTTTTAATTCCCCTTTTCTGCTTAGGCTTTGGGATTGTTGGCCTTGATTGTGCATGGGGTCCAACATTGGGAATTGATACAACTAGAGGAGTGGTTATTATCGGATTAAAAAATGTGGAACCTTGAAAAGACACAAATTGTGTTTCCTCACTTGAAGAGTAAGTGAAGTTTGCAATTGTTTACTTGAGGGATGACATCCATTGATCCATCCGAAGAACCATCGACTCCAGGTCATTCTCTACTTGTAGCTTTCTCTACTCCTTGCTGCTTCTTCTATTTGCGTTTTTGGCCTCATCCCTTCAAATAAATATCTGTATTTCCCTTTGGTGATCTCACACGCAACCCCCGGCCACGAACCAACCCTGCTATGGAATGTTGCTTCTAATAAAACAAATCTCTGCTGCCTCATTTGAAATGTTTCTTGGTGGATGCATCTTGGCCTGATGTATGTGTGCCCATGGGTATCCCCAATCAGATATCTTGTGAAAACCCATCCAACTTCTATCTGGGTATTCTTTCTGCTGTCCTGATTGTGATCAACATCAACCCATAACATTCGGCAAATGTTGCCTCATTGATTACTTTGCTGTTGGGGTCCCTTGAAGCTCTCCATGGGCCATATCTGAGCACTATGGGTTGGTCATCTCTGATTTGTATCATTTCTCTTCCTCTCGGCAGTCACCATTTCCACATTTCCAGAGTCATCCGTATGTAGCCAAATATGAAGTTCGTGCTCCTTTCCTAAATGTCCTCACATGCTTCAAATAGCTCATTCAGTACAAAGGCTGACCAATTTAGCACCTCTGCTTGGCAGTAGTGTTCCACAATCGAGATTACGTCCAGGGTACATTCGTTCTTGGAAAAATGCCTCATTGTTTTCCCTGCTATTATGAAGTAGGAAAATCTAATGTTGTCCTTGGTGATAAGGTTACTCTTCACGCCTCTTCCCCCATGCTTGGTCTTGTATTTCTCGTAATAATCCTTGTCTACTTCTTTCTTCGCTTGCTTTGTTCCTCCTTGGAACATTGTAGCCACTTGTATTTCCTCATGCAAAGAGTCCTATCAGGAAATGGATGTCATCAACATGAATGTGATATTCTTTGTCGAGCCATAGCGATCTCCCATGCATTATGCTATCTAAGAGCTCTGTGCATTGCATTACTGCTAATTGCGTGCCGAAAACAGGTAATCTCATAATATTTATCATTGGAGATCACTGGAGGCATTTGAAATATTTTTTAATCCTGGTTGTCATTATTCCATCTCCCTTTGTCACATGTTTTGTGTATACTTCCCACTTCAATGATGGAAATTGGAAAAAATCAGAGAGATCATTATCCATTAATGTTGCTTTGTCATACTTTCCACACAAATTCTCTACCACTGTAATTCGCTCATCCAGTCGATTGTTTGGGATTGAAATAATTAATTTCGTCATCTTTTTGCGCCTCTAGTAGACAATCGTGATCGGAGGTTTGGAGTCTCTACCTCTTTGTTGTTGCTAGTTCTCAAAGCGAACTTGAAGTTTTCTATCACCTATGTTTGAAATTCTGAAACTCCCTACATTGCCATGCAAATTAAGTAGACAAACTTGACACAACGTTTCTGACTGGACTTGATAACTAATTACTACGACAACTTTCCCTATGCTACTTAATCATGTTATGCCACCATCTGCTGACCTGGATCTAATTGGTATGACGTAGCACGGGAAAGGACAGAGTGGGCCACATGGTTAATAAAGTTTCCATAATGGTGTGTAATTATTAGCTGATTTATTCCCCAACGGGAAAAGATTTTACGGATCTTTGCCTGACAAGTGTATTATTACCTACTTATTATGGAAAAGACCTGTAATACAACAGAAAAGAGTCATGGAACATGCGACTATCCCCACGAACATAAGTGGGTTGCAGTGACATGATATTATTTCCCCAACCAGATTGACATTTGCTATTTATTTTGAAAAAAATGAGAAAGACATAGGCTGTAAAAGAGTATGCTATTGACTCATGCGACTCATTATGCATTTATTATAGACTGACTATGTACTATTGACTAAAACCTAGTTGCAGGCTTGTGTCCAAGACCCCTTTAATTTGATAGCGTAATTTTGTATTTGTAGAAAGGCTTCAGGCATGCACTGTTCACCCATCCAGGTAGCAGTATGCCATCCAGTTGTGCTAACTTCACCGCCCTCGAATCTTTAATATCCTCAACTATGAATCACCCCAACCAATGCGTTTGAAGTTTTCCTGGAAACATTTGAACTTACTGTCATACAGTAGAGCATCCCCTTTCTTGAAGGTTTTATTTTCGATGTGTCTGTCGTGCCAAGCCTTCTATCTCCTTTGTTCAACTGATTGGTGGAACTCTGCTAAAAACCTTGATTCATCCAACTCCATTAGTTGTTCCATTCTCTCTTTCAAAGCTACTCATCTGTCATTTTGGTCGCCTAAGAGATAAAAATGCTTATAATGAATTCTGCTGGTACTACTGCCTCTCTACCTTATACCATTTGGAATGGAATTTGCTTGTGTGTTCTCTTGACTGTCATTATGTAAGCTCATAGTGTTGCTAGTACCCATTTATCCCAATCGTCTCGGTTTGCTGACACAATTTTTTTTAGACCCCTCTCGAGTATTTTATTAAAGGCTTCAACCATTCTGTTGGCCTGTGGGTGGTACAGGCTACTTTTGTGATGTTGGACCATGAAGTTATTTAGGAAATATGCGATAGTTTCATTAATGAAATGCATCCCTTGATCAATGGTTAAGACTTTTGGACATCCAAATATTGATATAATGCACTCAAAGATGAATCTTGCTGTAGTATCGACTGTACAATCCTTGACTGGAACTGCCTCTGCCCATCGAGTAAGGTACTATGTAGCGGTTATGATGTATCCAGCATGGGAATGACATGTTGGTGGCATGATAGGGCTGATGAAATCTACTGCCCATTTATCAAATATTTGTACCATGTGAACTGGATTTAGGGGTAGTTCATCCTAATGAGATGGCTTCCAAACTCTCTGGCAAACATCGCAACTCTTTGCATATTATTTAGTGTCCTTGTGGATGGTGGGCCACCACAATCCAGCTTACAGTATCTTCTTTGCAGTATCTTTGGCCCCGACATGGCCTCCCTCAACTCCAACATGGCACTCCCATAGCAATTCTTGCATTTCATGTTGAAGGAGACAGCGACGCAGAACTTGATCGAGGCCCAACTTGTATACGTGTCTTGTAATTAACTGATAATCTACCACTCTCACTATTAGGTGTCGCTTTTACGTCGACATGTATCCCTTCGGGTAGTATCCTGTTGTTAGTAACACAACAATATCTTCTAAGTAGTCTAGAATGGCTTCTATTCGAAACAAGTCAACATCTGGAAGTTGGTCATCTAAAGGTCCTTTAGTTTCTACTAATTCTAACCTTGATAGATGGTCTGGCCCCACATTTAACCTTCCCGATTTTATGACCACTTCAAAGGTGAATTCTTGGAACAATAGTAACCACCGAGAGATTCTGCGCTCCAACACTGGCTTGTTCACTAGGTATTTTAAAGTTGAGTGGTCTGTGAAGAACTTGAATTGTTCCCCCAACAGATAGTGTCTAGTTGTTTTTGGGGAGTAAACCATTTCCATTGCTTCCCTCTCTGTTGTTGTGTAGTTCTTCTCAACCGTTGACAGTTTCCTGATGGAAAAGTAGATTTGGTGATCCATGTTTCTTTCTCCAAGTTGGGCCAACACTGCTCCTAGTGTTATTCTTGATGCATCAATACGTATGTGAAACTGCTTATTCTAGTCTGGGTATACAAGAATAGGGGCGCTTACTAGTTTTTCTTTTAATTTGTTCAGTGCCACTTGATAGGCCTCTATCACATGAAAGCTTCTATTTTCTTCAATAGTTTCTCCATAGGAGTTGTAATTGAGGCATAATTTTGAATAAATCAATGGTAATATCCTGTATGGCCTAGTGCTGCTCGTAGTTGCTTTACATTATTTTGCGGCTCCATATTTACAACTGCCACAACCTTTACAGGATCTACACACATCCCATCGTTGCAAACAATATGGCCCAATAATGTTTCGAATGGAAATGCAAAGATGCATTTCTTGAGATTTAATGAAATTTGTAACTACCTACACCTTTCAAACATGACCCGTAGTAGACTGGTGTGTTTCTTTAGCAAATTGTACACCATCCAGTCATCCATGTATACTTCTAAGAACCTATGAATATAACCTATAAAGGAAGCTATGACAATTCGTGAAAAAATCGTTGGTGCGTTCTTCAAACTGAATGACATTACATGATAGGCATATGACCCCCATTCTATCGTGAATGTTGTTTTCTTCTTATCTTCTTTCGCTATATGGACCTGATGATAACTTGAAAATCCATCGGTGAAGGAATATGCCTCATTCCTCGCAACATTGTCTAGAACTTCATCACTAAACAACGTCGGGAACAGATCTTGTACACATGCATTGTTTAGGCTCCTGTAATCTACACAGACTCTGATTTTCGTGGCATATTTTTTGTTCTGTATTACTATCGGGTTAATCCATTTTTCTTCGTCCACCGAGAATATAAGTCCAACTTCTAACATTTTGTCAATGTCTTTCTTGACCTTCTCTTTCACTCTTGGGTTTAGTCTATATGGTCTGTGTTTCACTCGATGGGAATTTGGTTTTAGCACTATCTTCATCTCTCGAATGTCCCCTTTTATCCCTTTTAATTCAACCACAGAGGCTAGAAATAGGTCTTTGTATTCACGCAACAGATAAAAAATCTCCCTAGTTGTCTGCTCATCCCAATAATCTCCAATGGATGTCATCTTAGGTTTATTCTCTGAACCAATGTTATTCTTCTACAGTTTCACTGGGAGAGAGTGTGTAGTGTCTCCTGAAGGGATTTCATGAATATCCCTTCCACCATCTGTTTCTTTAAATTTTAGGTGTCTCAGTCCTTCTAGATCATCCTCCTCTAGATTTGCATTTACTTTGTTGCAAGATATGTATTTTGGATACCCTGCTTCATAGAAATATTGTAGGAATTTATCGTGAATGCAACCTTCCCATAACTGTCTTGGAGTAAATAGGATCCTTTTAATGGAATATAAGGTTTCAGTCATGCGTCGATCACTATCTTTGAATGAGAAACTGCTACTGAATTGTCTAGCCATGATATCCCAATCTGTTGTCTGTCCACGAATTTCCTCCTCTATATACCATTCTTGTGGTTTTGTACCTAAGGTATGTAAGAATAAATGCACCCAGAGTTCCTTCAGTACTTTCTCTCTTTCCTATTTCTCTGTGTAGCCCTCTAAATGTTTTCTGGGCTTTGAGTTTCCTCTATATTTCACCTTGTCATGTGGCCGGTCTCCTTCTTGTCTAAACCTCTCTCTCATGGCTCGCTTGATAGTCGCCCATTCCTGCAAAGTGTTGCGATGTACTTTCCACCACCTTGCCGGGGTACTGTGTAATGCATTATATAATAGTGGGACTTTGTGATATTCTCTTATGTTTATGTCCACTTTATGTAAAAAGTATTCTATTGGTGCAACACTGTGGAAGGTAGGATAGTTGCTTACCTCTGCCCCAATCCAATTTATCCTGCATATCTTGGTGCAATGTCTGGTATCAATATCATATCCTCCTTGTTGCCATGCATCCCAAGCGGATTCTGAACCAGCTTCTGAACTTTGTATGTTCCTCAACTGACCGATCCTCTTGTTGTGGGATTTATGTAGTCTTCTCTTTTCCTTGTTGTTAGCCTATACAAATGATCTAGCATTCCTGACTTGTCTAGGCCATCCACAGGTTCCATGAACCTTGGTCCTTGGTATGGATCTAATAGTTGTATTACCAACATTCCTTCTACTTCAAAAATCATCAACTCTTTCTTTAGGTCGATGATATCATAGCTCTCGTGTGCCTAGTCGATACTATGGAGTGCTGGGTATGGGTCCTTATCACCTATTATATCAATTACTTCAAATTCAATATAAGTTTTTACCCCTGCTATATCCACTTCTACATCCTCCAACCTTCCAATTGGAAATATGCAATACTAATTCACCATCCGCAGTTGTATTGGTGAATATTTAAGTTACAGCTTCTCCAATTCTTCCCATGTTTTTCTAGGTAGAATATTTACATCTGACTCCAGATCTAACATTATATCCCTGATTTGGAATCCTGCGACTTGAGTAGCTATTTGGAATTCTCTACTGGTACTCTTCTTGTTTCATCGTACCCTTCTCAAATGTCTTTTGGGTAGGTTCACCGATATGGTTTCCTCCTTCTCTTCGTCTTCTGGAAATATTGCTTTCAGACTCCTGCGCAACTCCTTTAACATCTATTCATTATCAGCAATCTACAAAAATATCATAAACCATTCTTCGATTGGTCGGATATTACCTGCTATGTGTCAGTCTTCTTCCTTGTCTCCTTTTATATCTGCTAACCCATAAAATAACTTGGTCACTTCTTGATAGTATTTCTTTTGTTGGGTGGGGTTGTATAATCGCTTTGGTGATGCTACCTGAACAATTGAAGGTTGGTCTACCATACCCTGATCATTCCCTGCCTTCTTACCCTCTCTATTAACTATATTTATATTAGTTACTGGAAGCTATTCAAAAGTACGTGGTTCTGCATTAATCAAATTAGTCCCTCTCTGTTTGGTTCTTTCTTCCCATTTTGCGACTAGCTCGGGACAATCTTCGATGGCATGTGCACTAACCCTGCATTGTAGGCACCAAGTATTCTTGGGAGCGGACAATCTTTGGTGACATGTCCCACCTAATCACAATTGTAACACCTTACAGGTCCCCTTCTCCCTGCTCTTCCTCCCCTCATACCTCCTCCTTGTACCCCACGACTAGATTCATTGATTCTGAAGGTGGATCTATTTAGCCACTCTACTAAGGCGTCTAATGCTTGACATTGGTCAATGTGGTGTGTTGTGGATGCATAGTTCTAGCAACTACTCACAGAAAATATCCATAGTTCTAGCAAACTTCACAGTAATCTTGTGTGTTTCAGCCCGAGAAAGCTCCTTGCGATCCCACTGCCGCAACTCCTACTGTTGGCGGGGCCCCTGATGATCCTGCAATTCCCCTTGAAATATTTGTTATTCTCAGCCTCATGCATTCAGTCGCCACATGGTCTTCCACTAGCCAGTGAGTACACCATATATTTGGTCTTACTAGTTGAATTGGCTGCAGGTCCTTTAATTTCTCTGTTAGACTGGTGATTTGATTTTGGAGGCCCATGATCGAGGGGTCTTGTGATCACATCCCTCCTCGATACTCATGTGGGTATCCTGCCATGGCTTCTATGTGTGATGCTTGTTCTAACACTTCTTGGAGAGTTCCAATATTTTGTTGCACCAATGGTGCTCTTGTAAGGGGTAGTAGCACTTTGATGAACCGGTCCCTCTGGTATTGGGATCTATAGTATAGCTTAGCTTGACAATAGAATCCTTAAACCTCTGCATCAATTCCAAAGCAGGATCTCCTTCTTTTTGCTCAATCTCCCATAGTTCAGACAATCCCTGTTGATCTGTTTGTGGCACCTTAAAATCTTGAACGAAGCCTCTCTTAATATCATCCACTGAAGGATTCTAGTTTTTTTATGCACATTTGATAAACCATCTTAAAGATCTTTCTCTTAATGTGGTCTGGAAATCAATGTCTCCTCCTCATAGTTTCCGCGAGAGCTTTCTTCTGGCATCTTCCCTGCAACCTGTAAGGGAGAGTCCCTGCCATTCTCCTGGCTCCCATCTGCCTAGTTGATATCCCTTTCTTGTTCTATGTCTTTATCTATACTATTTCCTTCTTTTGAGTTCCCTGACACCTCTCCTTCTTGGTGGGGTCCCACACGTCTTTTCTTCAGCACTTATACTGCTCTGTCCTACCACTTCTTTACTAGTAGTGCTCTCCTTTCCACCCTAATATCTCTAGCTCTCCACAATTCTTCTATGTCCATTCATTAATCAACATCACATTTCCGCAAACGATATCATTCTCCCGTTAGACCTTTCCCCTAGTAATGGGGTTTTACGTTACCATAGTCTCTCTAGGTAAAGGTAACAATCCTTCTTTCACCATCAACATATTAATCTAGAAAGGCACTTTGTTCACTAGTTTCCCTCTTAACCCCAATCTGAACACTATGTCCACCTTTGAAAAGGACTGACATTTTTTCTGCAGCAAATTCGACTATGTACCCTTCTATGGTAGTTTGTACCCAAAATTCTATTGCCCTCATCAGCTCACTATCCAAGTATCGAAGTGTTGCAAGGTATGTGAGAACCCAGTCGCTACGAGTTGGCTTAAATTCTTCCCGCTGTCTCTTTAATTTTAACTTGCTCAACCACTTATACAAGTCTTCTGGAAACATACACCAGAAGGTCTCGTACTAATCACTCACAGCCTCCGAGTGTTGAGATTGCAACAAGATGATGGAGCTTAGTGAAAAGAGTCGCCTTCACTAAGTGGGCCCGCAGGCTATTTTTGGTGCAAGTCTATTTTTAGAC
>APFE031021283.1:0-73134 GCA_000404065.3 Pinus taeda
AATAATCAAGGTGACGATATTTTTGTGTAACAGATTGCCCCCTAAAGTGCGAAGTCTGTAGTATATGAGGATTTTTTCATTTATCATATAGGAAGAGTGAAGTGTTTTATCATTTCGAGGATCATGTTGTAGAGAGCTCGGTTGGAACCTGTAAAAACATTCAATGCAAAATATATATATGAGACCATATCATTGCTGAGGTAGGCATTCCCATTCTCAGATAAAAACTGGTTAAGAGACTGAAAATTGACTAGAAGACTAACTACTGCTCTGATATAGGAATGATCTCGTAACACATCATAAGTACAGACACATGTGGACACAGTATGGACGCAACCGCCTGTTTACGAATAGTCCATAATATAATGAATACAAAATTCCTCGCAACCCGGATGGTGGAAACTAGATCCAGGGTCTTCATTTCTATGTCCCGAAACAGTAGGATTCTATCCATGCGATTGAATGTGTCGAAGTCGAACATGGTAGAAACCGCTTGATTACCAGTCAATGATGTAAACTGTTAACATGCGTGAGAGAAACCACCAATAATGACATTGGCTCTCAAAGTACTCAGCACAATCCATGAAATGTGGTAAGATGTGTTGATGTCGAACATGTCATGGAATCCTTTGATCAAAAGTCAATGATGTAAATTGTCGTCAAAGGCGAGAAACCTGCCATTGAGGCATACAGATCTCAAGGTACTGACGATTCCTAGATCACCTTTCTAGATAATGAGTTGAAGTTGATAGAAAGCGATCTATCGTAGCCAAGCCCACGATACGAAATCATAGATCAAGTTGAAGAAATTTAGTTGCAAAGACTGACTCAGGGATGGTCAAGATGGATGATAGACATTTTGCAGATGAATGGCTTATTTCCACTAACCACTTGAACACATAACGACACGACAGATGGTTTGGTAATGATTGACCCAAAGTTAATACCCAAAAACCGGCTGAAGACTTTCAATATGGTTTGACCAACTGTTAGGTAAACGATTTCCTAACCCAGGTGAATGAAAGTGTTGTGTTCAAGAGTGGTTATAAAGTATGACAAACAGACTCACTTTTCTCTCTTTTTCCCCCACAATTTCTGGCAAGTACCTCTTTATTTTTTACAAGCTTGAGGAGGATAACATATGCTTGATTATAAGCTCACCCTTCGGGTGAGTCCAACTTAGTTTAAATTTGAACCCTAAGAAGGAGTGGTCTGTTCCTGTTTGTAATAGAATGGGTCCTTTACTGTCGAAATTTAACGAGTCCAGTATAGGAGAAACTCGGTGTTTTTCATTTTTAGAGAGTCTGAAAAAACTTAAGAAGACTCCAGGGTTTGACATTTTTGTAAATTTGTGTCTCCCAAGCCCAAAAAGGTATAAAATAATACTTGAGAGAACCACTTGATCTTTTACGACCAAGGAGTACTTTTCGTTATTAGTGTCTTTGATCCAAAAAAGTAATAAAGCGACCAAGGACACGTCGTTTTATAACCAATATTGAATTTGAAACGACAAAAATCCGGCGATATTTTTATGTTTTTACGGTCTAAAAAGAGCTATAAATTGACCGTCTTTTAATTCCATTTTAACGAGCTTAAAAGAAAAACTCGGCAATCTTTTCATGTTTTAGGAGTTAGAAAAGGGCTTAAAAGGTGACTCTGGTTGAAAATGACAGATTTGCCTGAATAATCTTGTTATCTTGCACAAAAACAAAAACACTACTCATACCTGCTTGAAAGAGATAAAAATTTCGCAGTAATACCCTTTTAAAGTGAAACATAAACAAATTTGTAATTTATTTACTCAAAAAACTTATAAAAGGGGGTTTTTACCATTCATTTTTACCATTTGTGATTTGCGTGAGGAAATAGTGCTTTTGCTCTGAAAACTTCCCGAGAGGATTGCGGAAAATCCAACCATCGGAATCGGACGCCGTCTTCACTAGGTAATCCACATCATCCTTCTCTTGTTTTTTAACCATTTCATTTTTTAATTTAGTCTTTTATTTCATTTTTTAGGAGGGTTTTTAGGCAAAAAACCCGCACTCGGGGTACGCAGGCTCACCACTGCGAACCTGCGGACCCCGAATTTTTCTCCATTGGGAAAAAGCTTGGGGTCCGCACCTTCCATGTGGACAAAGTGCGGTCCCACGCACTGTGTCCAACAGGAAGAGTGCGGGCCCCGCCGCGAGAGTTTTTAACCCAAAAACTCTCAAAAATAGACCAAAGAAAAAACATTCTAGCATTCTAATTGATCTTTTGGCTTGATGTAGGTAGTACGCCATGCTAGATTGGCGCGAACGAGAGCAAGAGGGAGTGGATGCTACCACATGGAATCATCAACCTTCGGTTGATGCTTTGAGGGCATGCAGACTGTACAAATACTGGGCCATTCCTGGCATGAGGGTTCAGGTGGATTTCTTGTAGTGGATGGTTGACAGATGGAGCGTCCAGGACCAGTGTTTCTTCATTGGTGGCCACCAGCTCGAGATCGAGCCGGCAGACATATACTTTTTGACTGGTTTGCCTAAGAGAGGCGCTGACTTGACTATGTTCGGGACTAGGGCAGGTGGCCAGTCCATTGATGGCCTCCGGCTAGAGTACTGCAACAGCCAGACTAGAGACAAAGGGATAGACATAAAGACCATATCCCTTCCTAAGCTCAAGGTGATTGCATTCACTGTTACTAGACCTTGCAGAGCTGCCGCATTACATATTGCCACCGAATCCCAGATGCGTATGGCAGTTGATTACTTTCAGGGCACCATCTTCAACTGGTGCGATGCTGTGTTGGCCAATGTGAAGGGCCAATTGACCAGGGCCAAGAACAGACGACTGAGGACTTTTGGTTATGGAGCTTTAGTCGTGAGCTTTGGCCTGGAGAGGATTCCTATGCTTATCCCGTAGCACCTTACAGTTGGAGTTGGACATCCTCGAGAGCCCAGACTGATGCGATGGGTCGCAATCATGGCCCGTCATCCTGACGAGGGGATCAAGGTCGTTCAATTCAAACCTGAGTTTTTCCAACAGTTGGAGTACCAGGTTTTCTCGATCTAGGACTTTCCTTATGCTGGGATTTACTTTCATGGAGACTCGGACATGGATCTTCCTCCAGGAGAGCAGTGGGACGACTCAAGTAATCATTTTCAACACTTTCCTAATGTTAATGTTTTTTATTTTTTTTATATCGTTTCAAAATTGATAGTAATAATTTTAAAATGCAGATGTGGGTCCACAGCGACCAGCCGCTCTCCGGCCTTTCAAGAGAAAGCAACCAGTTGCACCAGCTCTAGCCCCACATGACAAATCAACAGAGACCTTGGCCGAGTTGGAGAGTCACCTAGAGCGCTTGACATGGGACATTCCCGAGAATAGCATAGACGACATCCCTCATCGGCTTCAGCACTATGTGATTGGAGTCCCCAGACCTTTTAGGAGGTTCCTTTGTAAGGTGGCCCATGCAGTGGTTTCGTATCGAGATCATCACCAGTGATGGGATGATCGCTTATTGTAGTCTCACATGACATTTTGCTTTTTGTACCTATCATTTTTGCCGATCATAAGGTGTTTTTCAACCTATGATCGAGGACGATGTATTTTTGACACGCTCCTATATATATATGATATCGTTATTACTGGCTTGTCTTGTTTAACATATTATGGAATGTTTTTTAAATTTACTTGTATGATTATCGCACATGTCTACTTAACATTTGAGAAGCAATTACATCTGCTAATGTATTTAAAGATCTTGGAATATGTTGATATTCAATATAATCAAATTCACATTCCAAGAGATGCACTCTCAAAAATAATATTAATAAAACTGGATTTCTAATGGCGTATACTCTATGAAGCTATAATACAACGAGTTCAGAATCTAACCTCACTATCAAACTCCGAATCCCAAATGAAATAGATTCAGATAATAACTCCACCACTGCACTATACTCTGCAATGTTGTTTGTTGTTTGACCGAGACTTACCCCATGCATAGATACCAACTCGTCAGAGGGTGAATAGATAACCCAAGCTGCGGAAGAAATGTTCTGTGTACTATGACAAGCGCCATCAGCGAAACCAATATATGTTTGAAGAGGCGTCGACATTTGCGACATCAAATGTAAAACCAATATAAGAAGGAATAACGATGGAAAACTCAATCTCTAAGCTAAGCACACTTTTAATCTAAAACACACTATCTAGAAGAAAAACCATCCCAACTAAAAAATCTCCACACTCGTTTTAAGCATAATATCTCTTTAGGTAAAGACCATTTCTGGGTTTACCTAAAGAGACCCCATTAAAGTCTACCAATTCATAGGCCCCTTTTGCTAGCTTTCGCTTGATAACAAAAGGACCATGCCACATAGGCGCGAATTTTCCAGTGCCCAATTTATCATTTGCTTGATCGTACAAAAGGACCAAATCTCCTTCCGAAAAATTTCGAGGGGTTACATTTCGATCATACTGAGCCTTAATACGTTTGGCATGAGATTCGATCACTAATGCAGCATCGTGGCGATTCTCATCTAGTTGAGCTAAGTATAATAAATGTCTTTCCTCTTCGGAAGTAGCTGGAAGTAATTCGATGGCCATTCGCAATGACGGGATTTTGTATTCAATAGGTAACACAACTTCTAAACCATAAACTAGTTGAAAAGGAGTGAACCCTGTTGATGTTTTCACTAAGGTTCGGTATGCCCACAGTGCTGAAAATAACATGTTGTGCCAGTTTGACCGATGAATCCCAATGATCCGTCGGATCATTATGACTAAGACTTTGTTGATGGCTTCAACCAGACCATTAGCTTGTGGATAATAAAGAGTTGAACTGTCATGATGCAAGCCAAGCTGGTCTGTAAGTTCTGTCATCATAACGTTTCGAAAATGACGCCCATGGTCAGTGATAATCGCTTGTGGAACACCAAACCTAGCAATTATATGATTGAATATGAAAATTGCAGCTGTTTTGCCGTCTGCCTCAAATGTAGGCATCACCTCAGCCCACTTAGTAAAATAATCTACTGCAAGGATAATGTACGCATGCCCCCCGACCAAATGAGGTTTACATGTAATATAATCGATACCCCATTTGGAGAAAGGTCCAACGGAAATTATAGGGTGACGACGAGCAGGTGGAGCGCGCATGCTTCGATCAAAAATTTGACAATTGTGGCATTTTCGGACCGCAGTAATACTATCTTGAAATAAAGACGGCCAGAAATAGCCAGTGCGTAATATCTTTTGGGCAGTGGCGTACCCAGACATATGACCGCCACACGATCTAGAGTGACAGTCATTTAGGACCCTTTCGACTTCCTCATGAGTCAAACAACGTCGAAAAATAGAGTCTGCCCCCAGGCGATAAAGAGTATCTCTAATAATTTTGAATTGTTGGGATTAGAATCGGACTTTTTGACGGTCGGATCATGAAAGATCAGGCCGAAAGGTTTGGGTTTGGAGATAAGTGATGATATCTCCATACCACGGATCTAAAGTGCTGATCAGAAACAAGGATTCGTCCGTAATGGGCTCCTCCGCCACAGTTTTTGAATCAACACGAGGGAAGTCACACATAAGTTCTGCAAAAACTAAAGATTTCTTTGACTTGGACTTTTCAAATTCCAAATCAAACTCCTGCAAGATCACAGTCCATTTGGAGTACTTGCCCCCCAGCAATTGTTTGGTCAAAATATAGATCATGGGGTTTAATCAGAGATGACCGTAGTTTTGCGTAATAAAATGTAATGATGAAACCGTTGGATAGCTTGAATAGCTGCCAACGCCAATTTCTCCACATGTGAGTATTTTAGCTCAGTTGGATTCAACGTGCGACTAAGGTAGTATATCACATGTTCCGAACTGAATTAATCCTCTTGAACTAACACCATTCCAATGGTGGAATAGGAAGCAACGAGATACAAGTAGTAGTGCTGGTTGTAGTTGGGAGGATGCAACCGCGGTGCATGGGTCAACACATGTTTTAAAGCATCAAAATATTTCTCAGCTATCTCATCCCAAAAGAATGAAGCATTTTGTTTCGACAACCAGGTAAAACCCTTTGTAATCTCGGCGTAGTTAGGGATAAATCGATGTAAAAAGTTTTCTTTACCTTGGAAACTTTGGAGTTGGCGAAGACTTGAAGGAGGAGGCAATTTGATGATAGCTTCGACCTTCGAAGGATCGACACGAATGTCGGCTTTCGAAACTACAAATCCCAGTAATCGACCCGTCCCAATGCAAAACACGCACTTGTGGGGATTCAACCGAGTCCGATAATGCCTACACCTCATGAAGATTGCTCGTAAATGGATAAGGTGATCAACTCTATGTAAGGAATGAGTAGGCAAGTCATCAAGATAAGGTTGCACAATGTGTTTTATATCATGAAAAGCATAAGACATAGCCCGTTGAAAAGTTGCGCCGACGTTCTTAAGGCCAAATGGTAATTTGCAATAAGAAAATGTTCCCCATGGACAAATGAATGTCATTTTTGGTTGATCGGCAGGCAGAGTATTGATTTGATTGTAGCCCGAAAAGCCATCCATAAAGGAGAAAATTTCACTGCTGGCACAATCATCAATAATTTGATCGATATAGGGTGCAAGGTAATTGTCTTTTGGACATGCTCGATTAATATCCCTATAGTCGATACAGATTCTTATTGTCCCTTGCTTTTTGTTCACAGGAACAATATTCGATACCCAATCCATTAATGGGATCAGATAAATGAAACCTGCTTTCAACAGTTTTTTAACTTTTGCTTTAATCACAGCAGCTTTTCTTCGGTGAATCTGACACAAACGTTGCCGAACGGGTTTAGGATCCGGGTAGGTTTTAATTTCATGAATTACGATCGCTGGATCGATTCCTAGCATTTCCTCATAGGACCAGGCAAACACGTCACGAAATTCTTGAAATAGGGCCTTGTATGTTTTGATTTCATCGTCCATACAAGAGGAACTTATATGAATGTTTTCAATAATTCTAGGCTTAACTGAAATGTCAAGGGGAATAGTTTTGGAAATATTTCCCAAATTTAACTCAGAGTCAGGATGTTTCATTGCATTCTGAGCGTCCTTAACATATTCAGTTGTAAAGATTGATGAAAAGTCGTTTTCAAAACGATCGCTCTCGGGTAAAAACGAAGATCTGTGATGTACATCTTCCCATGGTAACTGATCGACACATAGCATTTCACGGATTTTCTCATTTGATTGAGCAAGTTCGGAAAACGTTTTCAATTCTAAGGTTGATGTTGAAAACGACTCTCCATGGACTTCATTCATAAAGTCGATTTGGGTTGATATTGGGTCGGAAAATGACTGCACAGCCTGATATGCAAATTCATACGGACTCAAAGGCATAAGGGTACCAAATGAGTCTAACTCAGTTTCAGAAGGAATGATCCAAGGATCATCTTTAACGATGATTCCTGATGAAATCATATGAACTGTTGTAGTAGAAGACGATGCGTTGATAGGAGGGAAAGGAAAAGTGCCCAGTAAACCGGAATCTTTAACCAACCCTACACCAACATCCTTATAAGGGATCATTGCTTTGCCAACATGCTGAATGCTCTCAGTAGAGGCTGGGTTAGATGAAAATTATGACAATTGGTCTATAGTTACGATCTTTCCATTGTGAGGGAACTTGATAAGGCAAAAGACCGATGAGACAACAACTGTCATAGCATAGGACCAACTACGACCCAAGAGAAGGTTGTAATCTAGAGGGGCGTCAACCACCTCCACATCTAGATTAACGGTTTTTCCTTAAACCCCTATAGGTAGATCCCGTAAAATGTCGAAAGGATGAAACCCACGGCCATGAAAGGCATTAAGAATTGTCGGGGATTGATTGAGCGAAGGAGAACCAAGCGATCTCCAACACTGTATCGACATAATGCACATGGAATCTCCCTCGTCAATCACAGTCCTATGAACAGGTCTGTTTTTTACTATCACTGGAATCTGGATAGCCATTTGATGGGGGAGACGCGGTGCACTATTTTCTAGATTGAAGATTATTAGGTTCGAGTCCTGAGTGTCAACAGCTCCTATAGCTGACAAAAGTAATTTGCGCTGTGCTGGACATGATTGCAGCACTTCCAAAGCCAACATTGCTGAGGGTGAAACAGCTAAATCCTCAACAATGTTGTAATTCTGAGCCGCTCTCGCATGTGGATTGAAAGCAGACTTTCGAAGTACACCATTTGTGGGTGGTTTGATTACTAAGTCCAGGTTAGGTTTCTCGATCTGTAGTGGATCGGAACTGGGAGCTGAGGTTGATGGATTTGAATGAGAAGATTCTGCTTCCTTTCCATCAACAAGAATTTTACTGCCATAATCTTGCGATCGAGTCGAAATCCTTACATCAGACATCATCAATATGGGTTCTTCATTGGCACTGGAGGATGAACCTATCATCTTACTATCTTGAGCTGGAAAAGGATCCTTCAAGACAGCAGGAGTTTGGGAAGCTTTGATGATTTTTGCAACCTCCGCCCGATGGGGGCAGTCTCTCGTATAATGGTCTTCATCACAAATGAGACACGGATAGCGAGGTTTGCATTTTTCATCAGAGGGTTCTGCTTTTTCAAGTTTCTCTTTTGGATTTTTCTCTTTATTCTTCTTCTTCCCTTTCTTCTTACCACCATTTTTTGGTTTAGTTGTAGAAGATTCTACAACATGAATGTCGGCGGAAAGTTCTGCGGAAGACTCTCCTGTCGGGGAATCCAGCAAGGTTATTATAGGAGAAGAATTCTTAGAAGATTGCTTCTTACTTTTAGTAGTTACCATGCCAATCATACCATCAGCGGCATGAGACCCTAAAGGAGCAGTGGTGATTTGATTTTGATTAGGTAGGTTGGGGACCTTCTCGTGTAATGTACCTAACTGAGTGTAAACTAAGTCAAGGTACTGCGCTTGAGCAATGACTTGCTCCTCAGTAACTACTCTAGCTTTAGCTACATCTTCAGTGATCTTAGGCAACAAGGATTTTACAAACCACTCAGCCAAGATTTGATCTGGGATATAAACCTTCACTAAACGCCGTCGACGTCTCCATTCATGGATATGATCGGAGATGTAAGTAGACGTCGATTAATTTAATGAAGTTAATAGCTCCGTGCCATTGTCATATCTGACTGGCAACTGAAAATGAGTTAAAAACGAGGTAGCTAACTGACTAAAATCATAAAAAGTGGCTCGCGATAATTCGATATACCATTTGGCCGCAAGACCAATTAGAGTGCGTTGAAACAAACGTAAACGAATACAATCATCAGAAATGGAGTTGGATGCACACCAGAGATGATAAGTCATCACATGGTTCGACGGGTCCTCTCCTGGTTTACCTTCGAATTTAAGAATATCACTGGGCAACTTATGCGGCATTGGCGGCCAATACGAAAGATAGTTGATTGGATCACTCGTAAGGCACGTCAAGTCAGGTAAGTCCAAAGTTGCAATGAATGGTAACTGACAATTAGTGTCTCTGAAACTTGGGGTCTGCAAACCAGCCCTAGGAGGAGGATATCCAGGATAACTAGGAATGGTAAACGCATTCGGGATATTTTGTCCTCCTGGAAAACTAGGATTAACCGGACCATACTGGGGTTGCTGAGGTTGTTGGTATGTATACCCAGGGTACAGTTGATACTGATAGGTTGGTTGCTGTGCAGCAAGACCGTATTGAGGTTGATACTATCCTTGCTACGGAGGTTGATTAAATTGAGGTTAAGAAGTAACAACCATACTTCCTACATGCATCTGGACCGAAGTCTCGACTGTAGATCCAGACTGAGGTAAAGAGATCTGAGGAGTAGATACAGGAACAGTAGAAATCGGAGCTGCTGATACTCCAGAAGAAGGTGGAGTAGATGGAGAAGATGTTGCAGTAGTTGCAGCAGACGTTTGAGGCGGAGTACGAGGTGTACTAGGCCCAGACTGAGAAACTACAAAAGGTGCAGAAGTTTGAGCAGTAGACTGGATGGGTTGCGGAGATGGACCAGTGACCATAGGTTGCCTAGGTTGAGATGACGACTGCACATTCGGTTGCAAGTCCTACTGATTTTGAGATGGATCCCACACCAAATTCTTTTCGGGGTATGGACCTTGAGGATACTGAGGACCATAACCGAGTTGAGGGTAGGTTTGATATTATGATTGACCAGAAGGCAGTTGGTAACCTTGAGATGCGTACTGACCTTGGGGTTGATAACCCTGAGGCACGTACTGATACTGGGGTTGACCTTGAGGTACATACTGATATTGAGGTTGATTTTGGGGTGCATATTGATACTGAGGTTGACCTTGGGGTACATATTGGTACTGAGGTTGACCTTGGGGTACATATTGAGTCTGGGGTTGACCTTGAGGAACGTACTGTCCCGTAGGTATGTACTGTCCATGAGGTTGTCCCCCGGGCACAAATTGAGTACCTTGAGGTTGCCCCCCAGGCATATACTGGGTACCCTGAGGTTGCCCCCCAGGCACGTACTGAGTACCTTGAGGTTGCCCCCCAGGCGGTAACTGACTGCCTTGGGGTTGACCTAACATCATTAATATTTCCTCTGCACTCAACGGTTTAGTACCACTACTTCCAGTTAACAACTTTTGTTCGATAGGATGAGGAGATGCTCCCGAAAAAGTACCAGAAATGGACTGATACCCAGCAGGAACAGAAGGACAGCCGTATAAATAGGCGTCCGGAGATTGGGAATACATGGATGACAGACTAGACATATTCAATGCAGGATAATGACCTCTAGGTGAAGGGTGATAAAAAATACGAGGTGGTGTAAAACTGAGTCCCGGATTTTCTAAAAGATTGGTCAATGAACGGTACCAATCAGTACTCCTAGGCGGACTATAAAAAATCGATTCACGCTCCCTAAGCTCTAAGATATGTCGATTGTTTGGAAAATGGAAGCTTTCTTTGATATCCGCAATAGCAAGCTCTTCGATTGCTATGAGTCCAGCGGGAAGATCTTGGGTAATTACGGTTTCTACCGTAGGAGAACTAGGACCACTAGGAGTCGGAGAAACAAACTCTGATACGGGAGTAGGAGCAACTTCAGATTCGGGTTCAGATATGTCAGGTTCTTCACCTATATCACTAGTAGAATCAATGCTACCAGTAACTTCTGAAATTACTAACGGTTGAGAATCAGAATATTCTACCAAAGAAGGTTCTCCTTCTTCAGGTGATCCACTTCTACCGCTACTTGGAGATACGAGAACTCTCAAGCCTTCAAAGTGGCTTGGTATGTCTTCAGGAGGTTGACCCCAAAGTCTACGAGAAGTCCTCAATAACTCAGCCACATTAACAAACTTAGGGGATTGACCCCAAAGTCTACGGGAATGCCTCAGTAATTCAGCCACAGTTAAACACTTTTAACTACTTCACACGCAAACAAAGTAAAATCTCAATGAAAATCACCTAAAGTCTCTAAAGAACCAAACAAATTGAGTCACACGCCTAAAGAATCTAAGAGATCAAACACACACAAACAGTAACTTTTCGGACCGAAAACACTAGTTGGTGATGAAATCGAACGTCCCAGAGTTCGATACAGAAATAGCGGTTGGAACAGTTACCCTGGAAACCTTCTTAATGAATAGACTGGACCAAGTTTCTCCACTTAACCGTCTTGAGTGAAGAGAACCCCCTAGAAAATCCAAGTGAGTCTAGCCGACGTCTGCTCTAGGTACACTGGGATCTTCCCGCCACCGTCACCTTAGGAAGAATCGTAGAGAATATGGTCACTAAGGTTACCAACAGAAACAAATATACCTGGGGGAACAGTCGATGATCTGATAAGCACACAAGGGCAGAGTAGCAAGCTCAATCCTCTTGAAGGCTCCTCGACATAAACCGAGGTTTACCAGCAAGTGATCCCGGGCTCCTCGACAATGGTTAATCCGAGGTTTACCGTTTGTAATACGTGAATATCTGACGTCGTTCCCAATGAGGAAGGATTGATTCCCACACTGGTTCGGACATGATCTCATGCTTCTCCTTTAAGAGGAGCTTTCCCAGAGCATGGATGCAACAATTAGATTTCTCCTACCGCAAGATAGAGCTACTTGTTTGTTTTGCTATATTGGAGAGTTAATTATTCCCTACTCCAAGATACTAGGCTAAGCTATGTTGGTGTATCAGAACCCTAGAAACAAAAAATTTGCTAGATTGATTTTATTTTAAGCGTGATTTTTAGTGGTTTTTGATTAAGTCAAGAAGTGATGGAGATGAAACTTGTGGTGTAAAGACTCGACTCAAAATCACTACAAAAATTTACTTAAGATGATTAAGTAATCTTTTCTCTTCAATGAAGTTCTAGCTAAGAAAGAGTTGGAAGATGCAAATATTTAAAAACACAAATCTTTCTTAACGATCAAATCAAAAGAAGAGTATTCGTTTCAATGCACTAAAAAACGAGACAACTAATTATTTTCACAAGAATTTCTCTTTTCATTCGAAAACTCAAATGCTACTAAAACAATTTTTTTCAAAAGAGACCTTTCATTTTTTTTTGTAAAAAATATTTAAAACTATAACTAAAGCAAATCTTTGAGAAAACTATTGAATAAAGCAAGCTTAAGATCTACAAACTAAGAAAACCTATTTGAAGTAAAAGCTCACAAAAAGTCTTTTTGAGGATGTTTTACTTGGTTACAAGCAAACCAAGGACCAATTTGTCCAGAATCACAAATAAGTCAAGAACAACCAATTTTGTTTTCCTTTTGAAAATGAAAATCCAAACATACAATCACAAGCTTTTAGAAGTTTTGTAAAGAGAAAACTCAAAGTGGATTCCTCAACAAGGGGAGATTTCATAAATGGTCAGACTCATAAGAAGACTGGTAGACACTAAGGTTATCTCAAGTCCCTACAGCCTCTAAGCTTAGAGCCACTACACAACCAAATCGAAAAACAAACCCAACAAGCAAAACTCCGAGGAATTTCACCTAAAACCCTAATGCTAGTGAAATTAAACCAAGGAAAGATTTAAACCAGTCACATGTAGGTATGGGCAGAGGATAACCACTAGAAAAACAATATAAAACTAATTTAAAGAGCAAAAGTCAAAATTTTCAAAAATTTAGCAGGGTACGCAGGTTCTAAGTTTACACAGTGCGGGTACGCTTTGTGCACAAAGTAAAAGTGCGTACAGGTACGCACTGTGATACACGTGCAGACTGCAGACTTTGACCAAAGTAATGAAAAATAAAAAACAAAGCTAAATCCACTAAGTCTACCCAAATCCACACACAACAAGCCAAAAACAGAAACAAAAAGGCAAGTTTCTCAAGTCAAAGAAAAATGAGGAAAACAATCAAGTCCCCAGTGGAGTTTCCATTTTGTCACGCGGAATGAGTCAATCTTGCGGACAAGATAGACCTTCCTAGAATCTAATGAAGACATAATGACAAACACACCAACCAGACACTATCTTTCTCTAAATGCGCTCTACAAATAATGGTAAACAAATGTGTTTAAGGCCTACCTCATGTCCAACGCAAGTTTGGAGATGCCTTCGCTCTTTTGATCCAAGTAAGTTCCTTTGTCACAAACTTGCAAACACAAACAAGGAAAACAATTAAATAGCACCCGAATAACCAATATTATAAAACATATTTAACATGAAAGTCAAGGAGTCCATGAAACAAATGACATGAGATACTTGTTGAGAAAAATGAGCTTGATTGTATTAATTCAAAAGGAGAAGAACCTTACAACCTTTTCCTTGACGTTGTACAATCTCCTCCCAGGGTCCAACAAGAAGTCTCCTCTACTTTGACAAGCTCCACTCACTCCCCAATGAAGCCAAAAAGGTATGTGATCTCTCCTCTTAAGCTCAAATAGGAAGTATTGATTTCACTAGCATTTACCCTCAAATGTTCAGCTTCAAACCTCCCCAGCCATTGACCCAATGCCTCAATTTATAGTGCAATGGTGATCAGTTACCAGGTCCTCCTTCAAAGGGATAGCTCCTCTCAAGAAGGGATTAATTCCTCCTCTTATGGGATGCATGAACCACTTGGAGCGAACAATCCACGTAACAAATTCTTCTAGAAAACTCTAGAATTAACCCAAGATGAGTTTTTTAAGATAAAAATTGTGCCTTTTGACTTTCACAGGGGTACGCACCCTGCCCTTTACATACAGAGCGTATATGTACGCAGACATCCTGAACAAAAGGTGTGGGCCTGTAGGCAAAAGTGAGAGAAAGTGCGGAACTAGAGTTACATTGCTTTTTTGATGTCTTTCTCTCATTTCTAAAGCTTGTTTTGGAGAGATGAGGTTTGAGACTTGCTTAGGAAGCTGGTATAGGTGGTGATAGACCCGTACCGACTGCAAATAATCAAGGTGACGATATTTTTGTGTAACAGTAACATTATTATATACATTGAAAGTAATAGAATAACGAAGGATACATCCTCGATATGTTAAAAAAAAGTTGTAATAAGTTGGTTTTCAAAACAATAGCTAAGGGAATAATACTTTAATCATTGTCATTCTCGTAGTTTCTAACTCATGCAACATGTCATTTCATTTTCACATATGCATCTAATATGCAATGATTCATTGACACTACTAGATTCAATTCATTCACACAAACTTCTCCTTATTAACCAAACTAGTAAATCCAATAGATTAAAACACCATCAAAATTTTCTTTTTGTAGTGAGAATTCAAAACCCTATGTTTCTGAACATGATGTAATTTTCTGATTAGATTTACTATGTTTTGTCACTGTAGTATTCGTATGCACTCGATGGATTTCTAAAATATTTAATTAACATATTTTTAAAATATTAGATGTAAACGAAATAACATCATCATAGAATCATCCATTCATAATGTTGTGTGGTTTAACAAACAAGGTAATCAACAACCCTTTATTACTATTAGTTATAGCATTAATCTAGTATAACTATCAAATCGATCACTTATACAACACTATTTTATCATGATCCAAATTGTTTGTCACCTCCAAGGACATGCAATCATAGGTATGCACGGTTAAACCAATATTCACTTCCACAGTTATTGCACGTTTCTTCCATGTGCATAAAAGTTTTAATAAACTTTAATGATTCAAAGTCATTGGTTTATCATCAATATGTAAATATCAATAATAATCATGGTAGAAATCCAAACATTCCCACTTCCACAATGTATTTTTACCAACCAACCAACAATATGAACTAAACTACCACAATCACTTGTTTAGATCTTGCAATCAACTTTAACGAAAATTGATTCATGCATTATTACCAACCATCTTAAATTCTATCATGATAGGACTCAATCATCAATTAGCCATTACAATCAAGTTTTAATATTTCAATCATTATTCATTTTTAACATCTAAAGGGGTTATTTCAGTGTCTTTTAAACCATTCTATTATACTCTTAAAGGAAAAAACCCCCACCTTTTGCAATCATGCATTCATTCTTTACATGTAGTGCATTTTAACATTAGTCATGTTCATTAAATGTATCATTAATATTGTAATATTTTGTAAAGGATCATAGTCAATCCTCATTATCACTAGGGAGCACTCATGATTTTTCATAAATGCAATAGAGGATTCATTGTCTTTTATCCTCATGAAGATTCAAATGTCATGAGCACAATTTTGGATCAGAATTTATTACTTCCTTCTCTTCAATGCAGTTATAAAGATGCACCATGCATCTCATGTAAAAAATAGTCTATTTCATATATCATTATGTAGTTTTTTAAAATAGTACCTGAGTTGATTCCTACCAATATAATAACTCTATTTCTTTTCCACTTACCAATTCGCAAAACACACTAGTGCTCCAACATTCAACTATGATACAACTTGAACATCCCCTGTTAACCTCACATAAAAATAATTCTTGGAGATCAAAATTTTTTACAACATTTATCAATGTGTAAGTTTCTGAATTACTTTGTAAATTCCTTCAATTACCATTAGATAAACCATCATGATTACATAGAGTAATATTTACTAATGGAACAGTAAGTTACACTACCATTAACCACCATTGTTGTAGCATATTAATTTGAAATTCTTGATGTAACCTTGCATCAATTCAATGATTATTTTAGCTGAGTTAGTTAATCACATTCTTGATAATATAAATGCCACATCATACAAGGAATAAAATATAACACCCCTCCATTGTATGTAACACTATGCTAACCTAAGCTAAGAAAAGCTAGGTCCAAGGTGTAACAATGAAAGTAAATACTTTATTGTTAAATAAATAAATATAATATAAAAGACTTTGAAAATGAGACACCGAGGGATGAAGTTATTGCCAAATAAATCCCATTGGTGAATCAGAATGGATAATACTTTTATGATAAGACTTCTACATGTAATTCTCGATAACCTTAATGAATTTGGAGATAAATATCCATTAATATACTTAGTTGGAGAAAGATGCTAAGTTAAGAAAAAAATAATAGGATTGCGGGAGAGAAATGAAAGCTTTTATGAGGAAAAGCCTCATGGTAGAGAAAGGTGAGCTTTTCTTGGAAATGCCTAGGAAAATTGATCAAAAAGACCCATAAAAATGGGATGATGCTAATGGAAACCATATCATGAAAGAGGGTATTAAATACCCACAGTAGTGACTAACATGGCGGTTGATCCATGACAAGAACTCTCGGCTCGTGGGTGAACTAGATGAAGTTAGTTCTAGGTTGGGTGGTGGTGCTCATTTTTCCAAGTGGCATTCTCTCTTCTACTCTTGTTTGATTAAATTTATTGGATGTATTGTATGTGACCCCTTACTCGTTATGTTGTCACATCTTTAAACTTATGTGCTATCTTAGGTTTCAAGGTGGTGAATATTTGTGCATGAGACAACTATGAGGAATAATTATGTTTTCAAGGTGTTAAGTTGTATAGCCTATGGTTCATGTTGTTTATGCTATGCATTATCCATCATGAGCCTTATTTTATCTATTTATTCATATTGCATAATATATATGTGAGGAATACTATCCACTATGCTAGTATGACTATGATCATATGGAAATGCTAGCTATAGTGTATTCATGTAATGCTCCATTCATGCTCATGTTGGGTCATGAAAGGAATGAAATCTGAATGCAAGAAATTTTATTGTGTTAAATGCACATGATTGATTCTTTTCTCCAAGTTGTAATGTATGGATAATGATTGATTTAGAATCTAAAGTTATCAATTGAACCTTAAATTCCACATCATGGATCCGTTGGAGCATAGTATCGAATTGGTAGTATTTTTCCAAGGGGGTATGTGGAAAATGGTATCAGAGTACTAAGTTCAAATAGTTTGGCCTAACGAACACCTCACATTTGCAAGATATGAAGGAGTACTAGGGTTCAATTATAAATAATTATAAGGAAATCATTCTACAATCCATCAAGGGTGAAATTAAATCTTAGAATGATTTATGGAAGGAATATTCCGTAGTAAGAACATATATAATATAATATATATTGTATATATTAATATCTTGCAAGCAAAGGTAATTTTGATTAAGTTTGTTTGAAATAATGGATATTAAATAAAGAGTGAAGTCTTCTATGTTGCTGGACAATCATGTAACTAGTTGTGTTTCCCAATTTTTTAAAGGGGTCATACAAAATAGAATTAGACATCAGATCATTAGATAGTGAAGGGAAGGTTTATGAGTTATTTGAATAATATACACAAGATCATTAGTGTAATGGTATTCTCCTCGATTAAATATAAAAATTTAAGAGTACCTTTACACAAATCTTAGTTAAGGTACATGAAAGAGAGGATGAAGGGAGGCATAAGATTCATCAAGAAGAGTTTCCATTGAAACATTATTGTTAATAATTCTTCAATGAAGGAGGCTTTTGCCTCCCAAGTCAGATACATTTAAATCCATGCACAATTTTCTATGGTTGTAACCTCTTCAACCCAACTGGACACTACATGATCATCTCCTTCCTCTCGACGACTTCCTACCAAAGAAAACCCTACCCTAATTGGTGTTTCTCATATAAAAAATGAGCCAGGTTTTTCAGGCACTAGTCGTGAGGCAACCACAAGGGACAATCCTATCATTATGGCTTCCAAGACCATCAAAATTTGATGAGATATTTTTAAATTTTAAATAATTAGTTTCTTGATTGGAGTTTGGTTGGTCCCTCCTTTTCACAAATTCACATCCACAAAAATTAAAAATTTTGGTTCCTACATCCTAGAAAAACAATTGAAAAATTAAGTGGTTAGTCATAATATTCACCTTGCCTAGTTGGAAATGTCTGTAGGAATTTTATGAGAATAAAGGGAGCTAGGTAAATTTCAAACCACAAGAACTTGTAAGGCAGAGTTTGTGATGACTTTTACAGTCTATCACACACCATAATAATTATCAGTAGTATTCATGGGTAGTTGGCTCTAGCATTAGGAGCCCTACCAAAGGATGTGAGACAATACTAGATCTCATTTAATTGCTACGAATGGGGAGGACAAGAAGATTTCATAAAGTATGGTGGCATTGTGGATATGGAGGACAGGCCAATCATCAGTATGTTGTGTGTCGCAGTTTGTTAAAAATAGCAATAAGAAATGATAAAAATATAATCCTGAATATTCAAATTTTAATTTATCATTGAACTAAAATTGAGAATTAAAATTTGAATTTAGTCTCACCAGTTTCTTGAAAAATAATTAATTAATTCTTCTTGGATTAATTAGTCGGAGAAATTCAAGCTCGAAGTCTTTGTGAATTCATGCAAAACTTATCCCTTTTATTAAGGAGATTATACATTACTTAAGGAGATAAGGATGAGTTGTATTTGAGTTGTAATTAGTTAGCTTAGTTAACTAAGTTATGTCCAGTTAAATTAGTTCCAAATATTTTGAGGAACTAATTGTGAGCTCAGACAGGTAATGCATGCATGTGTCAAACTAGTACGCTCTAGATAACTGAAGATTCTCTCATAAAAAATGCATGCATGTCTATTTTGAGAGAGACCCAATTGAGTAAAATGTCAAGGACATTTTACTATCAGTTTCATGTGTTTTCCTATAAGGGAAACTCATCCATGCATTCTAGGGAAGGTTCCTTGAGAATTGCATAGTTTTACAGGGTGTGAGATGACTGTGAGTGATCAGTGTTACACTTGGTAACAATAGGATCACCGAGGAGAAACAGAACAAGGAAACAGGAGGCTTGGAGGGCTGGGAAGAAGGTTTGTGAGAAGCCTTATTTGCGTGTGAGCATCTTGGAGGATTGTACTAAGAGCTGGCTAGCTGTGAGAGCTAAAGTTTTGTGTAATCTTGATGTATTTCCACCTTGTATGATAATACAGATAGTGGGGTTTTTAGTTGAGTATTTCCCCTGAGAATTGTTCTATGTTTCATGTGTATTGATTCTTCTTCTAGTTATATGTGTTTATTTTGATTTTTCTCAAATATATTAAGCTTTTGCAAGTTTGATTGTAGAAGTAGATTAAAGTATTTTGCTTTAGTTGTATTGCATTATCTATTTAATCTACAGTCATAATTTATACATGGTATCATAGCAAAGGTTATCAGTGCTGTGAACAGTATACTGAGAAGAGAATTTGAAGTTTGAAGTTCAGGGTTGCAGGTAAAAATCAAATTCTTCTCATACTTCAGGTTGGTCAATGGCATTCTATGACTTGAGACTCGAGTATGCCTTCGATGGAAGCTCAAATTACGTAGCATGGAAAGATCACATGGAGGCTGTATTAGAAGACAACGTATTGAAGGATTTCATTGATTGGGAAATCCCAAAGCCAGCTTCAGCTAATGCAGAAGAGTTGGCAGAGTGGAAGAAGTGTGTGGTGAGGGCGAGATGGATCATCCTTGCAGGAGTTCAAGACCATATTATCTTGAGCCTCCATTGGAAGGATACTCCATATTCAATGTGGAAAACATTGAAGGACCTCTACCAAAACAGTAGTGACAAGACGAAATTGGTGCTCAAGGATAAGCTTCGAAGAATCAAAATGGAGAACAATGATACTATTTCCACAAATCTGAACAAGCTCACCACTTGTACAAATGAGATTACCAGTGTAGGAATAACTACTGCTGCTGATGATATGGTGAGCCTCGCTCTCCTTGGCCTTCCAAAGAGCTGGAATAGCTACTAGGACTCTATGAATGAAAGCGATAAATTGTCAAATTGGGAACGACTGTGGTTGGATCTCTTGTAAGAGGAGATGAGGAGGAGCACACGAGATGGTTCTTCATCCAATGATCATGAAGAAAATCTAGCCTTGGTAGGTAAGACAAGGAAAGTGAAGGGGAAGGCATCCCATTCCAAATCAAATTCTTCTCATGGAGGGAAGAAGGTTGACAAGTCTAAAGTGAGATTCATTAATTGTCATGAGATGGGTCATTATGCGACTAATTTCCCATCGAAAAAGTTCAAGAAGGGATCATCGGAAGGATCGAAAGTTGAGGCATTAGCCTCTCAGTTCGAAACGTAATTTACTTTGATCGCATGCATGGCTTCATTGATGATGGGTATAGTTTGGTTTCTTGACAGTGGAGCCTTATTCCACATGACCAACGATAAAATTTTATTCAGTACCTTGGAGGTGAAAGACCTCAAGATTCGCATAGAGATGGGTGACGATGAAAGGTATACTATTTCAAGAGTGGGCATGGTTACTTTTCAGAGGGAGCATGGAGCTTCTATCACCTTGATAGATGTAAAGTATGTTCTTGGAATGAAGAAGAACTTGGTATCAGTTTCAATGTTGGAGGATAAAGGCTAGATTTTGTCTTCAGTAAGGGAAAGGTTTTCCCTAGACACATCACCATAAGATAGGTGAAACAAATTGGTGCACAAGTTAAGAACTTGTATGCTCTTGAGGTTCAAGATGCATATAAAGCCTTTAGGAGCAAGGCAAATGTTAGAGACTTGGTGGTTGAGAAGGAGAGTAAATTACCTCTCAACATACAACCCCATAAGAAGTCTTAGACAACTATGGAGGAGCCACAGTTGGAGATGTTGAGAGGAGACTGAGTGGAGGCATCCACTCATGCAGAGACCTCTAGTAGGAGGAAATTTTGAGTCAAGTGAGTAGAGGGAGCACATGCAACCATACCTCCACATGTGAGGTGGGGTGATGTGAAGTGATAGTCTCAAGAAGGCTGGAATTGGGCAGGGTCCACTGAGATGTTTGATCTCACGAATCATACCTTGCTACGTGAGCCCAAAGTACATAGTAGTGGGAGGAATCGATGAGATTGATGCCATCATAGATTAAAGTGAAAGAGGCTAGAGTAGTTAGATACTAAAGAGAGCAGAGAAGGATTGACAACAGTGCAAAAAGGCAGAGTCAGTATAAGCACAAAGTTTTCAATGGACAAAGGCAATAGTAGTCAAAGACTTTGATGACAGATGTATCACATGGATTCAGGTTCAATGTTTTCTTTGTTTCTAGAGATTGTTGGAGCAACAACACTAGAGAGAAGTGTTGCATGCAGAACATTACAAAGGTTCATGGTCAGGATCGAGTTGAATTCCTTTCTTGTTAAGAGGGAGTATTAAAAATAGAAAAAAGAACAGATAAAAATAGAATCCAGAATATTCCAATTTTAATTTTTCCTTGAACTAAAATTGAGAATTAATATTTGAATTTAGTCATACAAGCTACTTGAAAAATAATTAATTAATTCATCTTGGATTAATTAATTGGAAAAATTCAAGCTAGAAGTCTTTGTGAAGTCATGCAGTAGTTATCCCTTAAATTAAGGAGATTATCCCTTAATTAAGGAGATAAGGATGAGTTGTATTTGAGTTGTAATTAGTTAGCTTAATTAACTAAGTTATGTCTAGTTAAATTAGTTCCAAAAAGTTTGAGGAACTAATTGTGAGTTCAGTCAGGTAATGCATGCATGCATCAAACTAGTGTACTCCAAATAACTAAAGATTCTCTCATGAGAAACTCATGCATGTTTATTCTGAGAAAAACTCAGTTGCGCTAAATGTCAAGGACAAGTTACTATTAGTTGCATGTGTTTTCCTATATAGGAAACTCATCCATGGAGTCAAGGGAATGTTCCTTGAGGATTGCACAGTTTTAGAGGGTGTGAGATTAGTGTGAGTGATCATTGTTATGCTTTGTAAGAGTAAGATCACCCAAGAGAAATAGTGCAAGGAAATACAAGGCTTGGAGGGCTGAGGAGAATGTTTGTGAGAAGCCTTTTTCCCTGTAAGCATCCTGGAGGATTGTACTGAGAGTTGGCTAGCTATGACAGCTAAAGCTTTGTGTAATTTTGAGGTATTTCCACCTTGTATGATAATACTAATAGTGGGGTTTTTAGCTGAGGCTTTCCCCTGAGTATTCTTTTGTGTTTCATGTCTATTGATTCTTCTTCAGTTTATATGTGTTCAACTTGATCTTGCACAAATCTATTAAGCTTCCACAAGTTTGATTGTAGAAGTATATTAAAGTATTTTGCTTTAGTTATATTGCATTATTAGGTTAATCTATAGTCATAATTTCTACATAGTCAGTGGAAATAAAGGGCATGCATAGGAGAGAGTGAAGAACTACCCGTGAATGCCTGGCCACTGGTTGAACGATGGGCTTTCTACTTTACTCCCAAAAATGACCATGTGTAGATATCTTAGAAGTTTTTTTTATGTGTTGATAATGACTATTGAAATTCATTGGAAATGAGCAATCTAACGCATGAAAGAAATTGACAAGAAATATATCATGCATATAAACACCAAGGCAGTTGTTTTTCTCTGATATCATTGATATTTTTATGTTATTTATTCATGCATTGTTTTTTATTATTGCTTTATAATTGAATATAGGACGTCTATAGTAGCCTAGAACCTTGTTTTATGGGTCATACTTTCAAATTGCAATAACAAAGAACATTTCATTGAAGATTGATAGGTTTCATTCCAATTCGCAATATCAATTTTTACTTTAGCCACTGATCCCAAGAGGTTAGAGTTACCTTAAAATCACCTTGAGGAGGACTTTTCCTTTCTGTCCAAAGTCGTTTTTCTTTCTTACATTATCCATTGATGTGGAAACGTTTGGGAGAATTTTCTTATTGAGTTTCATTAAAGAAGTTGGTTAGGTAAGTCTTATCCCTATGACAACATTCACAACTATATTTTTTCCTTTTTGCTAAAGACTAGATCAACAAAAATGATGTTTTTTCTTAGTATCACTCAGTCTTCTCACCTTATTCACTGAGTTGGAGATGTTTCCATCAAGGACATAACTGCTAGATAATGATTATCTAGTTGCTCAATAACTTTATCACATCTCTGGGGTAGGGACAAAGAAAATGCATGTTTGAGGGGGTAATATTGTTCTAAATAGTGATTGTAGCCATTGCATGAGGGTCCTTGGGTGTTACAAGTTGCACCTTCATTGGAATGATATAATGTGGTTTAATACAACTCAACCGCATGTCCGAACATTCTTGTCATCCTGTAATCGGACAAAGGGTTTGTAATATGAAGTGAGCGTAGATACCATAAGGAGACTATGGATGATGTGACCACATCCTATTGTTAATTTAATAATTATTCTAGCAAGACATGGGTGCCCACATGCTCAGGTTACCTCAAGAATTTTCTAACCCTTGTTAAATATTTTCTAAAAGTTCCACAACAATATTTCTTCTAGATCATTTCATATGTTGATGATTAAACACTCAATTAAATGAGGGGTATAAACGAACTATAAATTGAGCTTGTCAGTGTAATGCGAAACCTTGTCGGTGTATTGCATCAATATCATATTGCAGTTATGATTTTTCTATTAATTATGCATAAGTCAAATGTATCTTATGAAAGAAGAATGTTCTTTCGCCTTTGTAATTGGTAATTTTACTAATATTGTTTATAGTCATAATAAAAACTTGGAAATAATTATGTTTTCTATGAGGATAATACATAAACCATGATTTTTGTATGCTCAGGACTATATCTTTCTTTGTATTGGATAACCATGGAATAAATTTGAAATTGGTATGATGTAGAAAGAACAAGAAAAAAAATAACGTCGTCATAGATCAATCACTGTAATTTTGATGTTTTACAATTGGTCTCCTTTGATAGAATTTTTGTTTAATTCAGTGAGGGATTTTTAATTCAAACTATTCCTATCCACTTGGCTACACATATGCTTGGCAGAATCGGAAAACATTAAACGAAGAATTATGATTGTGGTAATATTTTTTTAAGATTATGGATGACAAAGAGCTGAAGCACCCATTTATTTGAAAATTTTGATTAGTTGTCTACATTTTCATTTAAAATTTCTATCTAGGCAAGACCCTAGATGCTTCCTGTGGAGAAGAAAATTATGGACAAAAAATGAGATCTTGTCAAGGAAGCCAAGAACCATGCAGTACTGGGTGCCATATTCATCATTGTATTTGCCAAAATTCTATCACTGACAAGTAATCAATCCTTTTTCAACATTTCACTATCGATTCTTATAATTACAGTGCTCAAATATTTTTTCTTGGAAGTAGTTTTTTTAGGAGGGTTCATATTCGTCACGAGCATCCTCTTTCTCATTTTAAACATGGATAAGAATCTCATATTGATCGGCTTCCTTTTTCCTCCACTGGTCTCAAAGAAATGGAAGAAGAGGATTGGTTCTCCAGTCATTGCAACAATAGTGGAGGAGTTTACAAGTAATGTACAAGAGTTCATTATAGGTTGTGGTATTCTTCAATTACTCCTGATCAATAATTTCCTCATCATAGTTGTTTATTTATGAATGTTGGTCTACTTGGGGAAGTGTCTCAACATCTGACACGTATCAATCTCATTGATGTACTCATAAGAGATATGGTGGATCTAATAGGGAGACATGTAGAACTTTATAGAAGAAACCAAGCTTGTATAGGTGTTGATGTTATGACGACCTTCTTTTATGAATAAAGAGGTCAAAGGTTTAAGTACTACTTGGTTGCATCTAAGGAACTGAATCTTGCCCTTATATCGTCAGATGTTGAGTGCAAGGTTTCCCAACGGTTAATGGGAGGAGTAGTGGTAATTGTGTTAAGGAAGAAGGACGTTGAATGCCCTATTTCTCGATGCCTTACTCAAGAGATTCTTGCAGGTGTATTTATGTGACAATTCATGAACATTGAAATTCCAATGTTAGTTTGGATGTAACTTCGAACTTTGTCTACCTACCAAGGTAAGAATATCACTCGCTTCAATTTCAAATAAGCACCAATTTTCTGCAACAATTAATTATAATTTCCTTGATGGAAAGAATATCGTTTCGCCTTATTTTACATAAATCAATCATCACATAAAGACAAGAGTAAATGATGTGTGTGGACTTGGAGTATAAACAAACGACACAAAGGTGTGTGTACAATTTTCTTTGAGATTTTTTTTTTTATGCATCTCAGAATAATATAAATACTTGTTCTTCAAATTTGAATTACATTATGCTTAAAGGATATATGTTTAACCTTCTCATTGCATACGCTAAACTCATGCTGTGATTACGTGCCTATATGTATGACTTCCATGTAGGGCTCACTAAGTTGTTACAATGAGCTACATTGGTATGCATACATGCATGGATGGATCAAAATTGTCACAAATTAACATGAGTTAAAAATCGAGTTAAGATGCTAGATATTCCTAACCAGGCTTGAGGAATAATAAAAATGGATATTTTTAATAAATTTAGAGAATCAAAATATGAGATGTATTTGGTTCTTAATAGATACAATAAATGTCAAATATTAAAACTATATCTATCTTATAATTCATTAATTAAAATTTTAAGTGTTTATTTAAACGAACAAGGAATTTTTCAAGTCTTTGGAAATCTATAGTAGCAATGTTGGGAGGACAAACCTTGAAAGGCTACGCTGGAACTAATAATTCAGCAAGGTTGAATTGTGGAGTAAAGAGTAAGGCAAAGAAATAACAAACATCTAATATATTCATTATTTTTGAGAAGTAGAAATGGGCAACCCTCAAGTGGTTTCTTATTATCGTGCCTACTGATTGAATATTAAACTTCTACTTATTCTATTTGTGCAAGTTTTTACAAAGTTACGAATGTTCTTGTGAGGGAACACAAGATCTATACCATGATAATTATATAGTTTTAAAGGTTCATGATACATCGGGAGAATGAAACAATTTTGTAATAAGATATAACTATATTAATGGGACTGATAAAAGTATTACATCTAGTATAAAGAATTAATGGGTGTGTTAAAGTAGCTCCTAAGGCTCTCAATTAATAGCAGAGAGACAATAATTAATACAAGCTCAAGGACACATTTTCAAATCATTCAATTCTGATGTTTCAAACTCCACAACATTGATGTGCACATCAATATAGATAAAAATGGGTCTGTGTTAATAATATCTCCTAAATAGGGACTTCTCAAATCTACTGTAAGAAGAACATGTTTTTAGTAGAAGGATTTTAGCTCCTACAATTGTACCTCTTGTGGGAAGTGATAAGATTAAAATGAAAACTTATGTTTCTACTATATATAAACAAAGCATACATGTTTCCTGAAATGACAAACATATTAGATATGGTAGTGTTGGATACACTTGAAGTAGAAATTAGGCAATTCATAGCAGCCTAATGAATAACAACAATTGTACACTCGATTCAAAACATTATTGTGTGAATTAATAAATAAATTCTTGATAAACCCAAGAGGTTTCGCTTTAATAAAACGTATGATGATCTAAGGATCTTATCTAGTAATAAAATAATACATGCACCAAAGGAGTGACATATAAAAGGTTCCCAAAGATGCTTGCAGAATCAATAGGATGATTTAACCATACTAGATGGTTAAGTGGGACTTGAAACCAATATTTTTGCACACAAAGATATTCAGATCTAGCAATCTAATCAATTAATTCACAATCATGCCAGTTGGGATGCATATGTTGTACCTCTAATTCCTCCCAAGTAATATTGGGAATTTTACCTATTAGATTTCATGGATAGTGTTCTCTGGTTCTCAATAAGGAAACATAACAATTGTTGCATAAATGATGTGGAAATTCATGTGAGTAAATATGATAATTGATAAATGAGTTATATTCTGTTGTTTTCTAGGGGTGATTTAATGTTCAAAGTGAGGTGTAAACATATAAATCGTCTAGGTTCACTCCTTGGTACACATAGTGCCTAAAAACATGGAGGGTGTGGAGTTCAGAATAATGTAGGATTCATTTCTAACTCATGTATAGGAAATGTATGTACTTGCATAATGATTTTTCAATTAGTTTTAGACATACAATGAATTATTCATGGCTAACAAGGTGTTGGAACAAGTGTAAAAAGAGGAACAATAAGTCATATGACATGATTTTTTTAAGTGTGGAGTACTTTTTGAGTACCAAACAATTATTTTCTTGGCTAAAGAGAAGGTAAGATTGTTGTTAGACTTCAAATATAAAATTGAAGTCCATACTAGACTAACTATCATAATCAATAGTTTCCTTTATGATTTAGTGGAGGTCATATTTCAATGTTATTAAAACCTTGCCTATGGTACAAATTCAATCCCGAAGCTGCAAATTATTGGTTTTGTAAAGTTGTATTATGAATCTATGTTATCATTTTACTGAAAATTTCTTGCAACCACAAGATAGATGAAAAGGATTAGCTAAATAATAGCATGTGAATATTCTGACATCAAAATTTTCAGTTATGCTCTAGTTGCAGAAGTTGAACAGGTCCATGAACTCCTTATTCCCTAACTGAAAAATCAAACATGGTCTGATTGGAATTACATAAAAGTAATGTGAATGAAATATTAAAGGAATTTTTGGCATCATACTAACATGGTTAAAACCATGTTGATGAAGTATATGTCATGCAGGTGATGCTATGGAGATTTGATATTGGGTACACGTATGCAGGTGGTACTGTGTACAAACTGTACATATGGTACTATATGGATGCATGAATTGCATGAGGATATATGACATGTATAGCTATATGTTTGTAATTCACACTACCTGTAGATGCCCATGGTTGAGGAAAACGCACTCGGTGATTATGTGGTGTGGCAGCCGATCTAGAGTCTACAAAGAAGCAAGACGAAAGTGGAAAATAAGGACTTGTATTGGAAACAAGCGATAAGTATCTGTATTTAGTTTTAGTCTTAGTATACATATGACATATGATGTTGATTTATGATTGTTATGGTTATGTTTGAGCTAACATGGTATGATATTTTATACATATTGATTGGTCAACGATGTTAGTTTGATTTATTGTGACTAATGCAATGAAACTGCAGAAGCAAGTGTTCGACAAGAAACAAAAGGAATTGGAAAAATGACTTGGAAGATCATGAATTTCTATTATTAAATACAATTATATAGAGGAATCATAGTTAAATGGCGGGAAACATTAAGCCATCATTACTCATATAACAGTACTGTTGCATTAAGTATGGTAAACAAAATTGAGTTTCTGCATTTGAAAATATCTGACAAAATTGATTGACACAAATGTTATAGGTAGCAATGGAAGGAGAATTTCCGGTAGAACTCATTTGTAACTGATACATATCGAAATATCTAATTTAGATGGCAAGGCGACACGGGCATGCAAATTTAGAAACAATTACTTGTGAATGAGTAATAATATTGTAAGATGTAGTAATACACCAAGAACAGTGTAAATTTAAGGGGGGGGGGTATGTAATGGCCCTCCATTCTATGTAACGCTATGCTAACAAAAGCTAAGAACACCTAGGGACAAGGTGTATAAATGAAAGTAAATACTTTATTGTTAAATAAACAAGGTAATGTAAAACACTTGGAAAATGAGACACAAAGAGATCAGGTTCTTGCCAAATAAAATCCCATTGGTGAATGGGAATGGATAATTCTTTCATGATAAGACTTCTAGATCTATTTCTAGATAAGCTTAATGGATTTGGAGATAAATACCCATTAAGGTAATTAGATGGAGAAATGTGCTAAGTTAAGAAAAACATAAAATCCTTGGAGAGAGAAACACAAGATTTTATGAGGAAAAGCTTCATGGGAGAGAATGGCGAGATTTTATGGGAAATGCCTAGATAAAGGGATAAAAAAGATCCATAAAAGAGGGACATTGCTAATAGAAACCATATCATGAAAGAGGTTATTAAATACACATGGAAGAGATCAACAAGAGGAAGTTTATCCATGGCAATGACTCCTATCTCATGGGTGAACTCGAGGAACTCAGTTCTAGGTTGGGTTGTGGTTCTTAGTTTTCCAAGTGACATTATCCCTTCTACTCTGGTTTGATTCAATTTCTTCGATGTAATATATGTGACCCCTTACTCTTTATGTTGTCACATCTGTGAACTTATGTGCTATCTCTGTTTTTAACATGGTGGATATTTATGCATGAGACAACTATGAGGAATAAGTATGTTTTCAAGGTGTTAATTGTATATCATGTTGTTTAGTTTGTTTATGCTATGCATTAGGCATGAGGAGGATTGTTTTAGATACTTATTCATATTGCATAAGTTATATGGCAGAATTTTTTTTGACTGTGTCAGTAGGACTATGATCATATGGAAATTCTAGCTACAGTGTATTCATGATAATACTCCATTCATGCTTGCGTTAGGTCATCAAAAGAATGAAATATGAATGGAACAAATTTTATTAGGTTAAATGCACATGATTGATTCTTTTATCTGAGTTGTAATATATGCATAAGGGACAGTTTGGAATGTAAGGTTATTAATTGAGCCTTAAATTCCACATCATGGATCCAGTAGATCATAGTATGGAATTGGTAGTATTGTGCCCAAGGGGTAGGTGACAATCAACATCATAAAAATGGCATAAAAAGAAATCACATAAATATAAACTGAGATATTGTGTAAACCCCATAGGGTGAAAACCAACAAAATTTTAATTTTATTATTAAACTCTTATGAAGATTTTCACCCTTAACTCAATGGTTGTAAGGAAGTACATTACTTGGCCATTGTCATAAAATATTGCAAATAATCTCATCTTAAAAATAACATAACTAGATATAATTTATTAAAATCATCATGACATAATTTACCCACAAACCCTTGAGCATTGTGTCTTGGGGGCTGGTTGTTCCCATCAGTGGATTATCGTGTAGTTGACATTCCTTCAATTTGCATACAACACTAACTTATTTCGTTCCATAATGGTAAACATAATAAGTTTTTGCATATGTTACAATTTGTTCATGCAATTTCTCGTGTGAATAACGTTTGATATCATGATTAGATAAAGTATTAAGAAACCCAATAATAAACCTGCACTAGTGATCCTTCATAATCTCTTCATGTGCATTCACAAAATTTCAACAAAACATTGTGACATGCTTCCTTTAAAAAACACTACACATGCATTAATCATAAAAATATAACTATTATAGCATGGCTATAAATAAATACCACATTAACTAACATCCCCCTCACACAAGAACACCTTCCTTTCCAAGAGGAAATTCACTACAATTTTCCTTATTTTTTTGAAGGAACGTAGCACACTAGCCATGGTTTTTCATCTTAATACATAAATTTTCACAATTCCATGTTGATACATAATCATTTCTTAAAATAAAGTTAGCATAAAGGATATTATTGTTGTGCATGCAACTACCTATCATTTACAAGAGCATTTTTTCCTAGGAGTGTTACTTGTAATACCTATTGTACATGAAAATACATGCTCTATTCGAAGTACATCTATCATGATAATTATTATTTCTTGTTTGTGGATACATGTACTTATCCGAATGAGATCTAACATATTTATTTAATGTAATTACATATTTCTTCTCAAAAATTTTAACACAATAGTTATAATCTCCTCTACAAGCAAATATATATATATATATAAGAAATCTATAATAATGACTTATTTTTTCCATGCATGATGATGTAGGAGCATCTAGACTTAGCCAACAATGTGATGGTTTGCTCACATGTTGTGGCTAAATGAGTTGAATTTAATTGACTTGAGTGGTCAAAAGTCAGTTTTAATAGAGAGGGTGGGATCTCTCGAAGATGAGCTTTACTTCATTATTGTAATAATTGGAAAATTGTCTTATTCTATATTAAAGGATAAGTTGTTAGCATAGGGGTGTAATAGAGATTAAGAATAGAGATTTGATTGTTAAATTGATTAAAATAGAGATCTAGTTGCTGGTGGAGTTAGAATAGGATTTGAATCATAAAAGAAAAGAAAATGTAATGGAAAGGGGATTAGCTAAGATGATTGAGAATTGAGAGAGAGGCGAGAGTTTGAGTGATAGATAGTGGTTTTGAGATTGAGATAGAGGTCAAATAAATTGTTGTAATTGAGCCAAGAGGGCCAAGAATCTATAAATTCTATTATATTCAATAATTTGATTCAATGTGCATGTGTGTGTTAATCTTGGTGTAGACTCTCGTTTACCTATGTGTATCTGCATTTTGAAATGTAACTGGGTATTTTCTCTGTTTTCACACTTTAATTGTAAACCTTAGTATTTATGTGTTTCTCACTAAATCATGGTCATTTAGTGTTAAGGGGTAATCTTGGAATTAAGTGCTAAAAGACTTATTAAGCACTTTACTTAAGTTTGATTTAATGCACGTGGTTGTATTAGAAAAGACGTTTTTATCAGTGAATGTGGTTATCGGGTGAAGGAAAAGATGTAAGTGGTAATTCAGGGTCATCACCCAATTCCATTAACCAGGTGACACATAACACTCGGGTAGATAGATAAAAATTCTTTATCGGGTGGGTAATCACCGTGCAAGTGGCTCACCCAATATGGCTATTAACCATTGGATCTGGTGTGCTTTGATCAATGGTGGAAGAAGAACATATTGCTTTGTTGATCGAGGTGAGTGATGACCATTACATGTGGAGAGAGGAGATCAAAGGCGTAAAGTGAAGCACTTGTTCTGAAAGGGAAGGTCAACGTGGGACCGATGTGTTTAGGGGAAAGCGGGGACCTTCAATGTAAAGTAAGTCACGTACAGAATCCACTTGAATGCATATGATTGGTTATAATGTAACCAATAGTCTAGTTTTAAGACTACCACCCTTTTTTGATCAACCTCCTGCATCATTTTGGTATGAAAGCATAGAGATTGAGTTTGAATGCAGTAAACATGCCACCAAGGAGAGGAGCTGGCATAGGTTGACGAAGAACTAAAGCACATGCAGTTCTGCTGGAAGAGATCTAGAATCTACGTACAAGGATGGACACAATGGAGATTTCTTAGAGAAGAACACCTGATGAATGAGTTCATAGTGCTGCAGAAGAATCTTCTAAGGAAGAAGAAGAAGAGGAAAATGAAACTACCAAAGTTATCAAGATGTTGGCTAAAGTAGGTGGAAAACCAAAGGTGGAAATTCCTACGTATGAGGGGAGTCTCAATGTAGAAGAGCTAATGGATTGGATTAGTTCATTGGACAAAAATTTTGACTATGAAGAGTTTGGTGACAAAAAGAAATTGAAATTTGTAGTTACCATACTGAAGGGTCATGCAGCTATTTGGTGGGATGAACCACAAATATCTAGAACAAGAAAAGGAAAGTCCAAGATCAAGAATGGGACAAAATGGCGACTAAAATGAAAGCTAAATTTATGCAAAAATATTATTAGTTAAATATTTTCAAATAGTTACAGAATTTAAGGAAAAAAGGAATGATTGTTAAATTGTATACGAAAGAGTTTTCTAGATTGATTATTAGAGTAGGATATGCAGAGGATGAAATGGAGAAGGTAGCATATATATCAATGGATTAAGATATGATATACATGATGAGATCAACTCGCTGAGTCTGAAGACCATTGAAGATGCCTGTCAAGTAGGTTTGAATGCAGAAGAGAAGATGTTGAAAAAACGAAATCAGAGGAATAGAGAGAAAAGTTTAGTAAGAGGTAGAGGAACTACTAGACAAAGATTTTAGCAACATTAGAATGAAGCAGAAAGTTCAAGCAGTAGACCACCATAGATGGGATATTTTAATAGAGGAAATTTACACCTAGAGGAACAGGTCCAGGAAGAGATATTTTATGTTACACATGTGGAGAATCGGGACATGGATCATGAGACTCTCCTCATAATAAAACAACAAGTCAGAGGAATGCGAGTGTGCCTAAGACAAAGGAAGAAAAACCTCAAATTATAGACAAGGAAGAATCCCCTGAAGTAGGAGAATCTGTGTTGTTGAAAAGTGCTTTCTTAAGGCAAAGAAAGAGATTGTAGAGCCATCTCAGAGGAAGAGTTTATTTATAAATACATGCAAATCCAAAGGTAAATGTTGTAAAGTTATAATTGACAGTCGAATCACTAATAACCTTGCTTCTACAGAGATGTTGGATAAGCTAGAATTCGTGAAGACAGTAGACCCTACTCCTTATAAAGTGTCATGGTTACAGAAATGACATCAGATTATTGTGGCAGAACAATGCAAGGTAGAGATACAAATTTGTACTTATAAAGATGTGATATTGTGTGATGTAATGCCAATGGATGTATGTCGTGTATTTTTGGGAATATCGTGGAAGATTGATCGGAAAGTTATTCATGATGGGAGGAAAAATACTTATACTCTAGAGAATGGTGGAAATAAGCATACATTGTTGCCATTGAATGATGAAGTTGACAAAGGAGCACCTGGAAAAAATGTTATGCTAATGAGTGGAAAGGAGTTATTACAAGAGGTTGGAAAAGGTGAAGAAATGCATTTTGTTTCATCAGGAGACCTAAGGTAATTTTGAGTTCCACAAACTTAGAAGATTTACCTGAAGAAATAAAAAATTTGTTGAATGATTTTGCTGATATTATTGTGGATGAGTTTCCAAATGGATTGCCACCAATTAGGAGTATTAGTCATCATATTGATCTATTACGAAGAACAAGTTTTCCAAACAAGGCAACATATATATTAACTCCTCAAGGGAATGCAAAAGTTGGAACACAAGTGCAAGAAATGATAGATAAGGGACTAATAAAAGAGAGTCTTAGTCCATGTGTTGTACCAACAATAATTATTCCAAAGAAAGGAGGTGAATGGCATATGTGTACGTATTCTAGAGCCATAGCCAATATCACTATCAGGTATAGATTTCCTTTACCATGCCTGGATGATTTGATTGATTAATTCTGTGGGTCAAAGTATTTTACTAAAATAGATCTAAAGAGGGGATATCATCAAATAAGAATTAGAGAAGAAGATGAATGGAAGAATTCATTTAAAATAAACAATGGATTGTATCAGTTGTTAGTGATTCCTTTTGGACTCACTAGTGCACCTAGCACATTCATGAGATTCATGAATGAAGTCTTGAAGCAGCATCTACACATAGCCAATTATGTGATGGTTTCTTCACATGTTGTGGCTAAATGAATTGAATTTCATTGACCTGAGTGGTCAAAAGTCAATTTGAGTATAGAGGGTGGGATCTCTTGAAGATGAGCTTTACTTCATTATTGTAATAATTGGAAAATGGTCTTATTTGAGAATAAGGACTAGCATGTTAGCATAGGTGTGTAATAGAGATTAATAATAAATATTTGATTGTTAGATTGATTAGAATAGAGATCGAGTTGTTAGTGCAATTAGAATAGGATTTGACTCATAAAAGAGAAGAAAATGTAATGGAAAGGGTACTAGTTGAGATGATTGAGAATTGAGTGAGAGGCGAGAGTTTGAGTGTTAGATAGGGGTTTTGAGATTAAGAAAAAGGTCAAATAAATTGTTGTAATTGAGCTAAGAGGGCCAAGACTCTGTAACTTCTATTATATTGAAGAATTTGATCAAGTGTGGATCTGTGTGTTAATCTTGATGTAGACTCTCATTTACCTTTGTGTATCTACATTCTGAAATGTAACGGGGTATTTTCTCTATTTTCACACTTGAATGGTAAATCTCAGTATTTATGTGTTTTTGACTAAATCATGGTCATTTAGTGTTAAGGGGTAAACTTTGAATTAAGCACTAAAATGCTTATTAAGTGCTTTACTTAAATTTGATTTAATTCACATAGCTATATTGGAAAAGTGGTTTTTATCAGTGAATGTGGTTATCAGGTGAAAGAAAAGCTGTAAGTGGTAATTCGTGGTGGTCACCCGATTCCATTAACCAAGAGACATGTAGTGTTCGAGTGGAGAGGGAAAACCTTTTTATCGAGCGGGTAATCCCCATGCAAGTGGCTCACTAGATATCATGATTAACCGTTGGATCAGGTGCACTTTGATCAACAATGGAAGAAGAACGGGTTGCCTTGTTAATCAGGGTGAGTGATGACTGTTAGATCTGGAGAGAGGAGATCAATGGAATAGAGGGATCAACAGATTGCTTTGTTGATCGAGTTGAGTGATGAGTGTTAGATCTGGAGAGAGGAGATTAACGACGTAGAGTGAAGTGCCTATTTTAAAAGGGAAAGTCAACGTGGGACTGATGCGTTCAGGGTAAAGTGGGGACCATCAATGTAAAGTAAGCCACCTAAAAAATCCACTTGAATGCATTTGATTGGTTATAAAGTAACCAATATTCTAGTTTTAAGACTACCACCTTGCTTTGATCAACCTCTTGCGTTACATGATCAACATAAATAACTAAGTCTAAAGCAACACATTCTTTTCCAAGAACACTAACACATTACATTTTTTTGTATGTACATAAACAATTATTCTTTTGAAGAGAACTAGCATCATTGCTATTGCTTTGTCCACCTATACATATACTATTTTCCAAAAGAAATCATAACTATTATTATTTCTATGCATATAAGAAGACATATTTATTTCTCATGAAATCTACCCCAAATAGTTGTTTTATACATGCATACAAAATTTAAATTTTGCTAGAGTCATTTCAAGACAACAATAAGGGTCACACAAGTTAGTGGATTAATTTAAAAAAATGCTCTAGTTAACTTTTCTTTTTCCAAAACCCCCAAAATTCATTTCAAGAACCTATGAAATCCTCTCAAGAATTACCCTCGTTAACATATATTCAGTTTCCAAGATCTCATGCTAACCTTTTCAAGATTATTTTCGTTAAATTTTGTTCATTTTTCAATATTTGTGAAAATATTTTCCAAGATTAGTCTCATTAAATTATCTTCTTTTCTCAATAACTCATGTAATAATTTCAAGAAATCGAACTTCTAGATTTGCAGAAGAATTTTTCATGCAAACTTTCTCTTCTTTGCATGGTAGCTATTTTTCTTAAATGGTAACATATACTTCTTTACATAGTAGTTATTTTCTTGCATGCAATCATTTACATCTTTTCTAAAATAAATATCGCATAATATATTTTAATCTCATGCATATGATATCGCTCTTCTATGGGAACTATAATATAATAGATATTGATCTCACACATATGAAAATTCGTTTAAGAAATTCATTCCCAAATAAGTTACCTTTTAATGCTTAGAATCCCTTAAACGAACAAGACTCTTCACATGGTATTCTATGTTGAATCGATAATCTCTACCACACTACTATAGCCAACAGTGACTAGGTAAGAGATAAAGCAATTCTACGTTGAGTTTGCCACAAGGCCAACTTTCATTCAATAATTTTTGTACATATAATTATTCAAAAATAATCATTCATCTCTCGTGGACCAATTCCACATGCATTTTTCCATTAGTTCTAATTTCTTTGATGGTTAAAATAATTAGAATTAATATAATGTAATAGATTTTATAAATCATTAAATGACTCTATAGATCACCAAAAAATTAATTCATAAATCATATTTTCCTAAATCCTAAAATCACTCCATAAAACATACTTTTCTAAATTCTAAAATCACTCAATATATCCATAGAATATCTCATGCTTTTTAAGGTAGATTTTCTTTCTCCTTATGGAGAGATTATCACCTATTCATAGATTTTCTAAAACTGGGGCTCATTAATTCTAAACTCATAAAATATACCAACTTGAAAAATACAATCTATTTACATAGAAGAATATAAAGTCTTCTGAAAAAGAAAGACTCATTTTTAGGATATTTTTACAGTGAAGATTTAATGGTTTGGAGGATCTAATGCTCATACATTGATATCTGTTTGTCAAACCATTTTCAAGGATAAATTTCCTATGTCCACCCTTATGTTCTAATAGTCATTTCAGTTTCATGAATGTTAAGATTAGTTTTACAACAAATTCTTCGGGAAATTGTTTCTTCTCTTGGATCTACATATTTCTTTATATATATTTAATTAACTTAATAATATTTTGTAATATGCAATACATGGATTTTGTGATAATTTTTATGGTAACTTACACCAGGGATATTATAATGGCTTTGTACAAGTTGTCAAGAAGATGAATCATTATCTGGTGAGACATGAGATAGTAATAAGCATAGATTTCTAGGAACTATAATACCTCCAAGAAAAGAGTAAATTACTGTGTACGAGGGATTACAAGTTGATGGGGTTTCTATAATAGTTTCATTTAGTGACCAAGTATGAGAAGGGAAACAAAATCAAGTTGGATGACATATATCCAAGGTCACTCACATCAAAGATCACAAATTTGGAAACTCTAATGCGCAAGGAGCCATTCACCCATGTTGCATACAAAGATGCATATTAAAAGGATGAAGATATCAAGGAGGTGTTTCATAGTTGTACATTCAGAGTCATGTGCATGATGGAAACATCGCCATTAACTACTATATCCAGGATTTGTTACTCTATAGGATGGATAAGATATGTGTTCCTAAATATGACTAATCATAGCTATTTAGGGAGGCTCACATCTATATGGTTGTATGGAAATTTAGTGTACGGAATAAAATTGCCACATTGCATAGGTGTGTGTATTAGCTCGAGATGTAAGAAAAATTAGCTAGGCTCATAAGAGGATGCAAGATTTGTTGTACCATGAACCCTAGAAATAAGAAATATAGTATATACCATCCCTTACCTATACCCACTCATCCTTGCGAAAGGATTTCCATGGAACTTGTAGGAGGTTTACCAACAAATAGCAACAGATAAGAATATATATTCACGGTAGTTGACAAATTTAGAAGGATTTGTATTTTCATGCCCTATAAAAAGATTGTTGGTCAATTACATTGTTTGAATGGCTTTTGGCTTTTGATATGTTGACATTTACGTTAATTGGACTAGCATTAAGGAATAGAGCTTGCAACAATTTCTCAGGTAGCATATGGGATCAAATCCTACATCGAACCATATCCACTAGAAAGTGCTCTGAAATAACTTTCCAACGGTGGGTGAAATATGAAAATGACCACATTGATCGAGAGCTATTGAATGGAAAATTTAGTCCTAAGCATGTCATAATATCAAAGTAACATGTCATATTTTGACCTCAGGAGGATAGAATATCAAAGGTTAGAGTCCCTTATAATTCTTTTGAGAAAAGGTTTTGATTTGATATAGGAATTCATAGCACATCAGGATTTGATATTGGAACCTTAGATGAGAGGAAATATTAGAATATCTAAATTTGGAGGTAATCCAAACATTGAAGGTTGGAGGAGACCATAAACTTGGAAGGTAAAGGTGATCAAAATCTCAGAACCTTGTAATTCCTTATAGATTGCAATTCCTTGAAAGGGACAAGGTTTGTGAAGGAAAAGAAATAAAAAAGAAATCATTAAAAAACCAAGGACCAATAGACACCTTCTCTCTCCTCAAATTGGACACATGGCAGTAGGTGGTGTGTCCTAGGGAGCTGAAATGGCAAGCGAGATTAGTAGATGTGGCTATAGAGAGGAAACATGGCAATTTTATTAGGAATTTTCAGTTGCTTAATGGGGAAATATGGTTGAGATGTTTCAGAAATAAGGAGGTTCCATGTGGAGTGTTGACAACAACATGAGATCATCATGGAGGTCAGCATATTAGAGGTTCGAGTTTTCATAACTCTTGCCTAGTTATTTTATAGAAATTTTATGATCTGATAAAGGGTCTCCAATGTGGAATGGCACTCAGTCATGAGGACCTAAAGGACTAAGAGCGTAGAGAATGTTGAGCACCCAAGTGTTGTGTGATGCCACATGGGAAGTATTTCAGAGGTTGAAACTTTAGAAATCAACAAAGAGCGTAGAGAATTCTGAGCACCCAAGTGTTGTGTGATGCCACATGGGAAGTATTTGAGACGTTGAAACTTCAGAAATCCTCCGTAAACTATTTTGAAGAAAAGTTACAATGAAAGGGGCTCTAATGTGTTGGAGTGTTGTCAAGGGGACTAATATGACCAAGGATGTAGAGCAAGGATGGTGTTAGAGATCCATTTGGGTACATCAACCCCAAATAATAGATCAATACTATTAGGGCCCGTCAACCCCTAATACATTTGTTACATGTCGTAAAGAAGTCAATCATCAGAATGCCTAGCTTCCCAAGAAGTTCCATCACTGAAGTCATCTAGAAAATTCCTCTAAGAAGATCAGCGTAAGTAGGCCTTAATTAGGGTGTGTTGCAATGCAGACCATACACAGATAGGGTGCTATGTAGCGTATGTGGTCCCTCTTTGGCATGTGTTGGGCGAATTTGAGAAAATTTCCATGAGGGTTTGAAAGATTCCTTATCCATTGGGTGCCTCTAGAAGTTTTTCAAGCCTATACACTCCTTTTGGTTCATATTTGGATGAGGAAGGCAGTTAGGGAACATCAATCCCTTTATCCCTTATTCCATGGAACTAAATTCGAAGTTTGGGAGGGAATTCATTATCACCATTTATGGCATAACTTCCTTCATTCACCTATAAAGAGACCACTCATCTAAGTGCTCAGGGGCTAGAAATTATTGAATTATATGGAGATGCTATTAGTTTGAGAGTTGAGTAGATTTCAAGAATTGTAATGATGTCAAAATGTCTTGGTTGTTATGAGGAGAGGATGGGATTGAACTCGAGGAGTGATGCTGAATTAGGAAAATTGGGTTGTAACTCTTCCTTTTACTAATAAAGTGTTCAAAGATTTTTCCATATGCTTGTATTGTCCATTGATGCTTTCATATGTTTATCATGTACTTGATTCCATGCTATGATTAATCAATAGATCATTATCATATGCTTTGATGGGTTCTTGTTTATGTCTGTGTGCAGGTACTTTTCAAGCATCCTAAGTATGGAAAGGAGTGACAAAATTGGTCAAGGGTGATAAGGAATAAGTGAAAGCTACAAGTACGCTTCTCTGTTCTATTATTTTATGTATTGATTATATAAAAGGTAGAGAATTCTTTGAACTATTGTTCTAGACTTAGCTACTAGTCTAGGGCTTTATCCGTTTATCCGTAGACACTAAAACTCCCCAAAACAAATTGGTGACTCCACTGGGGACCTATCATCCATCTTAATAGCTTATCCACCTCCTTAGACACCTTTACATACTTTACTTGTTGTAATTCAACCCTTTGCATTGAGTTGTGGTCAAAATTTGAGGTTAGATGACTCTTGAGTGGCCTCACATGAATCAGCGGAGGCTAGCCTTAGAGATAGCGCTTTGCAGCATAGTTAGGCCTTCTTTGACCTATGTTGATTAACCTTGAAATTTTTCAGTCAGCATAGTTGGGCCCTCTTTGACCTATGTTGATTAGTGCATATAAGCCCTCTTTGACCTGCATTGATCAATCTTGAAATCATTGAAATCAATGCAGGCTTTACTGAGAGACAGTTCTCTGCAGTGCAGTTAGCCCCTCTTTGACCTATGTTGATCAACCTTACGTCAAATTCCCACCTTTGGATAGAGTTTTTGCCAAAATTCTTCTGATTTCTTACTTGCTGAATGTCAATGATGTCATGTCTCAGAAAATAGGTTTTCATCTCCTTAACCAAGCCTACTTTGATTGGATTGATTAATGTTTCCTTAATTTTTTTGTCAGTATCAGTCTATAGTCAATGCTAGTTTTTTGTTAATTGATCTTTGTCGAAAGAAGGTGCCACAAACTCATCTTTTCTTCCGACAATTTAATTGTCATAAACTCTTCATTCATAAAATATTGATTGACTGATGTGTGCATATGATTAATCTTTGTTCGAAAGAAAGTGTCGTAAAATCATTTTTTCCTTCGAAAATTGAATTTTCGTAAAGTCTTAATTCATGAAAGATCGATTGATTGCTGAGTGAATATGATTAGTATTTTCAATGAAAGTGTCATAATTCCTCATTTCTTTGAAAATGAAAGTGTCGTAATGTCTTCCTTTCCTTGAAAAGAAATTCTTGCAAAATCATCATTTTTATTAAAAGAGTTTATTGATTGATTGTACGTTAGTTTTCCTTTTTGTTCATTCACACTAAGGGAAATCGAAAAAAAATACATGCATTGTGCATATTAAAGTTTGTGAATGCTTGATAGGAATAGCTAGGGAAATTGCATTAGATGTGCTCTTTTCTCTTTGTCAAAGATCTGATTGCTCTACCCCTACTGACTAAGGATTTTCATTGTTAAATTGAATGGAAAGAATGCTTATCATATTAGTTTCACTTTAGGAATTCAAACATACATCACGTGGTTAGCCTTGAAAGGAAAATTCTAAAGAAGATCAAATTAAAATTTATCTGAATTTACCTAATGGAGCTTTGTCACCTAACGAAAAACATTTAGAGGTCTAGGCTAGATATGTATTTCAGTGTCATAAAATAAAGAAGTTGTCACTAACTTGTCTACAATACATCCCAAGTGTGATAACTCATTTCACATACGTGAGTATATCGTAGCTCGTCCACGTACCTTTAGGTATATAGGGTGGTGTTACGGTATGTAAAGTATATGGGAATGCTCTCACTATGTAGTTTTGCATTAGACAACGCTTATATGGACCGAGTCTCCATCTACCTTCAGGTATATATGGGAGGAAAATTGTAGGTTGTTATCCATCCTTAGGTAACCGATTCAGCCACGTTATACACTGTGATACACTGAACACAACATTCGGGGAGATTTCGTGCCCGTACTTATTGGTTCACGAGGAGGTATTTTCCAGTTAACAATTGCTTGGTAAAACTTTTGCCTAGATTATCCCTCTTTTGTTTTCGCTATGTTTCTTTGATTAAAATGAAATTGATTGATCGTGGATAACATCCTCCACACTCGCTCCTTAGTTAATATTAGGCTGAAACATATGGCGACAAATCCGGAGTCCACCAATCAAGGAATTCCTTTTGAAGGGAATCCTAGTCCGTTTCCTTGTTTTGGAAATATTGATGCTCCATATATGGCTACATTGTCCCTTCCGGGATTTACCATTCACTTGCTAGTATGGTTTTTTTCAAACTCCTTGCTTCAAAATGTTGTGATTCCTCCACAATCGAGTACACCTCCAACTAGACAAAATCAACCTCTATTTGATCCTAAAGTTGACCCTCTGACTTCTTCTTTAGTTGTTTCTTCCTCCCCTTCTTCCTCTTCACCTGGAGAAATTATTGGTACTAGTAACTACGTGGCTAAGAAGAATAATAAAGGGAAGAAGAAGAAGCAAATTCAACAGAGCGACAACAAAGTAACCATTTCTTTGAATGCAACATCTAATGAGGAACCCCCCATCAAGCCTCACAAAGTTCAATATCCACGCAAACATTCTGCGGTAGACCATATTCTTTGACATTGTCCTAATATTCCTTAGAGCTTAGAAGAATGGTCTTCTCGTTCACATCATCATGTGTCATAAAATTCTAGAGATCATGCTGGTGACACACCATCAACTAGCAATAGTAAAGTTCATGAAAAAATGGGTAAATTTAAGTTACCATGTAGGTTATGTGAAGGGAATTACCCCATTCACCTTTGTACCTATCTGGATGAAGCCAAAAAAGAGTTAGATAACCATCTTGCTTGACCACAATGACTTCCATCTGCTTAGAGGAAACTTTCCTAAATCCTTCACTAGTTGATGAATTGATTGACTCCAATCAACTGTCGGCCAAGCCCACTCTCTTTGAAAGTGAATCCTATGAGTCTATGCCCAACCCAAATCAACAGGTCGAGGTAACGATTGAGTTGATTTCACCTTCAAGTAATCGCACCATTCCTGAAGAGAGTGAACTTGATACCTCTCAGGTTCTTTTTGTTTCTTCAGATTCAAATGTGCTTGAGGGAAATCCTCCTGTTCCATCAAGATAGGAGGAAAATCCTACCACTCTCATATCTCAAGGGGTTAATTCTCCTATTTCTACTGTACCCCCTCCAATTAGTCTAGTCACTTCCTTTTATTGGAATCGACTGGCAGGATTCCACCTTCCTTCCTATGTGCCTTTCCAAATCATAGTACAAGTTTATTATATGATTGTATCAGTCACTATTATAGATGAAGGTGCATCAATGAGTATTATTTCCTCAACTGATTGGCAAGCACTTGGTTCGCCACCGCTTGTGTTTGTTACCCAGAATATATTAGGTTTTAACAGAGGAACTAATCAACAATTAGGGATCCTCCCTCAACTACCTATTACTTTGGGAGGAAAAATAATTTATCTAAATGTGATGGTAGTCCCAGACCCCTTAGATTACAATTTACTTCTTGGGCATGACTATGTTTATGGCATGGGAGCAATTGTCTCCACACTCTTTCGAGTGATGTGTTTCCCGCATGAAGGCATAATTGTCACCGTTGATTAGCTTTCATTTCCTAGTCCAAATATGGCTCCCAGTCAACCATCTTCCCGAAATGGTCCTTTTACCAATGGTATCATCCCTGTGTTGGGTTAATTATGTGGCAACCTATTCCATACCCACGTGAACTGATGATCAATTCAGTGATGTTATACACCATGTGCTGGAGGCATTGGAACCAAATCTTTTTTCATGACCACTTATGAGTTGTGATTGAATCTGAGGCTAGTTTGTTGTCTTGTGTCAACCTCGTTAAAAAATGAAACAAGGGTATATGAGGATAGTTCCTTGTCTTGTGTCAACCTCATTAAAAAATGAAACAAGGAATATGAGGATAGTTCCTTGTCTTGTGTCAAGCTCATTAAAAAATGAAACAAGGAATATGAGGATAGTTCTTGGTCTTATGTCAACCTTGTTAAAAAATGAAATGAAGGACATGAGGATAGTTCTTTTACTATGTCAACCTCGTTAAAAAATGAAACATGTCCATGAGGATAGTTCTTGGTCTTGTGTCAACCCCATTAAAAAATGAAATAAGGAAATTGAGCAGAGTTCCTTGTCTTGTGTTAAGCTCATTAAAAAATGAAACAAGCTCCCAAGTTCCAAGTTGAGCCTTTTAGTATTCTAGTTGAGTCTTTCACTTGATCTTTTAAACGAACCTTCATTCCATCCACCTGACAGCCATGAGTAGTATACTTAGGTGAATGTAATGAAGCTTTGGGGACATGCACCTAGTGGTAAAGTTGAATTTCCCTGTAGGTTATGTGAAGGGAATCAACCGATTCACCTTTGTCCCTATCTGGATGAAGCCCAAAAAGTGTTGGATAGCTGTCCTGCTTCACTACAACGACTTCCATCGAGTTATAGGAGACTCTCCCTTTCATCATGCTGGGGCATGTAAACCAATCCAAGCATAGTTTTTCATTTCAAGCTTCTGTAAAAATTAAACTTAATTCAAGCATAGTTTTTCATTTCAAGCTTGTGTAAACATGAAACTGAATCCAAGAATAGTTTGATCATTTCAAGTTTGTGTAAACATGGAATGGAATCCTAGCATAGTTCCCTATGGTTCAAGCTTGTGTAAAAATGAACCCATTTCCATTTTAACCCTTATGATTGCCATTCTATCAGCCTTTTGTATTAGATGAGCCTTGGTTGTTTCATTCCATCACCACCATCTCTTTGGCCGATCATACACTTTCACTTGGTTTTTTTTACCTCTTTTGAGGAACAATTGCAACAAGTGGTCCTATTAGCCATCCTCTTCACATAAATAAACATGTTTTGAGAAGTTCCAACATCACCGAAACTAGTTGCTACCCTAGACACCACTCGTTCCTCAAAGAGGAGCCTTCTTTAAGCTCTTTTTAGACTCTCTAAACATGAAAAGATTGTTGAGCACTTGTCCTTTCCAACTCGTTAATGGATTGGAAATGATATCTCTCTTGTATTATTTTAAGTCTTTTCAGACATGAGAGATTATTTTACATAAAATAACTTATGGAGTTTTCTTTTAGTCCCTCTTCAAAATATCTAAATATGAAAAGGATCGAGTTATGTTTGTCTTTAAACTCATTAAAAACATCAAATAGCGACAAACATGTCCATTTAGACAAGATCGAGTTTCACCTTCACTAGACTCGTTAAAACATCAAATAGTGATGGATTCACCCAAAGGGTGAAATTATACAACAAGCATATGTTATCCTCCTCAAGCTTGATTAAAAATAAAGAGATATTGGTCAACAATCACTGGAGAAAATTGGAAAAAGGGGGAAACACTTTATGGTAGCAAATCGCTCTTGAATATGACACTTTCACCTCATCACCATGACTATGTGGGTTGGGGCAATCAGCTTGATGATTATCATACCATTGGTCTATCATACCATCCATTACTTTGTTGTGAGTCAATGCTACCAATTCATCTTAGTGTCACCGACATTTTTAGGAGAACTCATTCAATTCAAACTTCATCCTTTGCAATACAGTAAACCTTCATTTTCGTGGCTGCCATTCCTGAACCTTTTATCTTCAGCCAATTTTTCATCTCCAAAATCATTCACATTGTTTCATATCATTGATGTGGGATACATCAAGGCCCTCCTGCAATGATTCACTTCTTGTCGACATCAACACGTTATCCAAGAAGTTGAGTTAGAAACACCCCTTCAGTACCTTGAGGCTTGCATACATCAATGGAAAGTTTCTCGCTTTCGGTGATAGGCTGACATCACTGGCCTTCGACCGAAAGACTTTGTATGGTGTTTGAAATTAAATCATTTATTCACACCATACGAAAAGTATTATAGTACCTTGAGGGTTATCATCATTATCAGTGATTCTTCTCACGTCTGTTAACGAATTACATCATTGGCTAGTAATTGGATGATGTCTTCCCATGTTTGACTTCACAACATCTATTCACATGGTTAGACTTGTACTTGAGCTAAAGGTTGAATGATATTGAAGACCCTAGATCTAGTTTCATCCATCCAGGCTGCAATATTTTTAGGATTACTAAATCAAATGTACAATGGCCTTACATTCATGGTCATCCATTCATGGGTCTATATCTATAGACAACTATATTTGTACATGTAATGAAAGTTTATAAGTTGAGCATGGTTATGCCTTCCCTAAGCTAGTTCATGAGAAAAACAAGTTACCATGACATATGTATTGTAATCAATGTAGGTCACCTTCTACTTCGAAACCTCCTCTCCTCATGATAAAGTACTTCACTTGACATATATATTTATGACTTCATGCTTTAGGGGGAAACTGTTACAGATCCATTCATGCACAACAGCCCCAACTAACAAATGAGTACTAATATGGCCCATCAACCCATAATATAGTTGTTACATGCCCTAAAGAAGTCAACAATCAAAATGCCTAGCTTCCCAAGGAGTTCCATCATGGAGATCATCTAGAAACTGCCTCTAAGAAGATCAGTGCAGTTATGCCTTCACTAGGGTGGGCTGCAATGCAGACCATACACTAATAGGGTGCTATGCAATGCACTTGGTCACTCTTTGGCCTGCGTTGGGTGAATTTGAGTGAATTTCTGTGAGGGTTTGAAAGATTCCTTGTCCATTGAGTGCCTCTAGAAGTTTCTCAAGCCTATCCACTCCTTTGGGTTCGTATTTGGATGAGGAAGGGAGTTAAGGAACATTAATCCCTCTATCCCTTCTTCCATGAAACTAAATTCGAAGTTTGGGAGGGCATTCATTATCACCATTTATGGCATAATTTCTTTCATTCACCTATAAAAAGACCACTCATCTAAGTGATTAGGGGCTATAAATTATTGAATTATAGGAAGATGTTGTTAGTATGAGACTTGAGTTGATTTCAATTGTTGTAACAATCTCAAAAAGTCTTGCTTGTTATGAGGAGACGATGGGGTTGAACTCAAGGAGTGATGCTGAATTAGGAAAATTGGGTTGTAATTCTTCCTTTTACTTATAAAGTTTTTAAAGCTTTTTCCATATGCTTTTATTGTCCATTGATGCTTTCATATGTTTATCATGTACTTGATTCCATGCTATGTTTAATCAATAGATCATTATCATATGCTTTGATGGGTTATTGTTTCTTTCTATGTGCAAGTACTTTTCAAGCAGCTTAACTACAAAAAGGAGCGAGAGAATCGGTCAAGGGAGATAAGTAATAAGAAAAAGCTACAAGTAGCTTTATATGTTCTCTTATTTTATCTATTGATTATAGAAAAGGTGGAGAATGCTTTGAAACATTGTTCTAGACTTAGCTACTAGTCTAATGGTTTAAGCATTTATCTGAAGACACTAAAGCTTACCAAAACAGATGGCACCTAAGTACTATGTAGAAGATCGAAGGTTGAGGATTTTTGAACTCTGCTTTAAATGAACTTTGAAGAAAGTTACGATGTGGGGAGCTTCAATGTGTGTTGGAGTATGGACATAGAAACTAAAAATAGTCAAGGGAGAGAGATATACATAGAGAGATAGTAGGGGGGCCCGAAGAAGGTATAAATGTGACTTGTTTGGGGTTGTAGTATGCCTGAGATGTCCCTTGCATCCCCTGCTAGTATGGTTTGGGTCCATGTAGCCTCCTTTGGTTTATGAAATAGAGTGGTTCAGTGGCGCCTTTGGCCCACTGATATGCAACTTTAATTTTGGGCAAGGAAGGGCACTGATTCGTAGGATGGTATTCTTCACAAACAAAACACACTTCTATGGAGTGCAATGGACATTTATTCCTAGGATGATTTCTAGTGCACCTAGGACAAAAGATGGCCAAATCTCTCTCGGATTTCTCTTGCTTCCTTTGGATTTGCAAGGTATCCATTTGCATGGCAAGCATCTGCCTCATCTCGCTCTTGAAATCTTCACATATATTTTCACATTCACCTCTAAGGGATGAGTTGGAAGGAAAGGTATTGCTCCCAACATTTCTGTTTTTAGCCATGGGCTCCAGAGGAATGTTTTCTTCTTCTTCTTCTCCTATAGGTTCTTCAAATATGTCTAGCTATTACCTAAGGGTGTTTCTTAATTGCAGCCACCAAAGAAGAGAGAAGGTGGGCTGTGCGAAGTAGTGGGGGTGTAGTGCAAACATTTTACTGAATTATCTCTACTCCTACGAGACATGAAAGGAAATATTTTTGGTTGATTCTTGTTTCTTTCTGCTTGTACTCGTGAAATTGAAATTGATTGAACAACAAATTGCAACTAACTAAAATAAACCTTGTTGAAATGAAAATTGCAGAATTCAAAATGAAAGCAGGAAATGACTAATCTATCTTGCTAAAATGGAATTGCAAAATTGAAATGAAAGTAGGAAATGACTAATCTATTTTGCTGAAATGAAATTGCAGAATTGAAATTAAAGCAGGAAATGCCTAATTTACGCTTGCTAAAATGAAATTACAGAATTGAAATAAAATGAGGAAATGTCTAATTTACGCTTGCTGAAATGAAAGCAGGAAATGTCTAATCTATGCTTGGTAAAACGAAAATTGAAAAATTTGAAATAAAAATAGCAAATGTATAATCTATTTTTGCATAAATGAAATTGTAGAATTGAAATGAAACAACTACTCTACTCTTGTTGAAATAAACTACTTAGCAGAATGTTGTAGTAGAAAATAGAAGAAAAGCAGTAATCAAAAAATACTCTAACGCTTCCCCGGCAACAACACCAAAAATATGGTGAGCTCCAGTATTGCAGAAATCATGCTCCAACTCTTGGGACTCCCTACTTTACTTTTATCAACTCGGTAGTTTGTAACAAACTTGGAAGCGACAGTGTTGTATGCACAGGTACTAGCTTTTACTATAGGCTATCACTTGATCAACTGGCACAAGTTTGCTAGGAGGTCAAGCAACTTCTATGCATTCTTAGAAGAAGCTTTTAATTGTGATGGAATAAGGCTAACTCAAAAGATGTTATTCTACTTGCAAAAGGAAGATGAAAGCTGAAAGAAAATGCAAACCCTAATTTTTCCCACTAACCCTGCTTTTGCAAGAAAAAGAGATGAAACTATTGAAATGGATGCCATGGACTACTGTCAAGGTAAAATGCATGTACTTAAGTTATTTCCAAAGGAAAATGTGGAAGAACCATCCTTTTGTACTTTTGAGCAATTTTATGCAGAATTATCATGTTTGTGCTTTAACTATTTATGATTGTGCAGAGGTTTGGCGGCAAAGGGAGATGGAGTTCGATTTTTCAGATGATGAGGAAGGTGTGGAGGGGTTGTAAGAAGTCCCTAGTACCCTTCTGCATATTTCCATTGTGATCAGACTTCGAAAAATCACTTGCAAGAACTTCTACAGGAAAGTTGTAGGGGATCTACAGGAAGTTTTATAAGAAGAGGCTGAAAGTGATTTTCGAAGGTTTGGAGGTGGAAAAATGGTGGGAAAAAGGAAATGAACATTGGATGAGGGTGTTAGAGGGTATAGGACTCTATGAATGAAGATCAAAGATGAAGGATATGGTTGGATTGGTTCAAAGGATAAGAAAGTGATTTTGCACAAGAATATAAAAATTAGGGTAGGTTGAGAAAGTATGGTGAATGAGTGGAGGAAATATTGAGAGATGGACTAAAGAAGGTTTGGTAATGAAGGGATGATAAGCTGGAATGTTTTTCAAATGAGTTGCATACCTACTTCTGAAAACCGACCGAAGTAAGAACTAGAAAAATAGAGTTTTACCTATTTTAACCTAATTCCGACCTAAAAACCAGAAAAATGCTGAACAAAACTTTATGGATAGGAAGTTATCCAAGAGAGCTATGAAAACTGAACAATGAAAAATCTAAGCATGTAAATACAACTGATATCAACTTCTCCAACTCAAAATCTCACACTAGCAATTGCATTGGAAAGCAAAAACAGTGCTTTGGTGGCAGCAAGAGTGCCTTGGTCTCAGTTCATGGTCCCAAGGAGGGAGAGAGGAGATCAAGGTCTGCTTGGTAGCCTTTTTGTGGATCTTTTTCTATTATTGCAGCAAATCGACTAATCAACCTGAAGCAAGAACAACTATTCTGATCATCAAAAACAACCTAAGTAATAAAGCAAGATTTAACCTAAACAATAGAAATTATTTCACGAATGCAAGAAATGAACATATAAATACATAAACGAGGTGTTGGGCACTTGGTTTGGGCCCAACCCCAAGAGCTATAGCCCCCTAAGAAAGATCAGAGTTCAAGGATGGATTCATCTTCATTGATCAAAAAAATAATAATTACATCACAAAATTGTCTGCAAAAGGAGCTCGAAAATGAGCTAAATACAAATGCTACACTAAAGTGAGAAAATAGTCTATCAAATGGGTAAAATATAACTAAAAAACCTGATGCCCTAAGCCTTCTTATTTATACAAATGGGGACCTTCAACAATCCTCCAAAAATCAAGGAACTTAGCTTCTTGGAACTGAAGATAATAGCAGTCCTACTTGACTTGCTTGGCTGCCCCTTGGCTTTGTGCTCCTAGTTTTTTTGGTGAATTTGAGGTAAGGGTTCATAAATGAAGGGGACACCCCATTACAAATCCTCTCCCTTCTTCTTCCTCAAATTTGGTTGCCAAATGCTCATTAAACCTTTGATTTTGTCTCAAAATTGACCAAAAATCTACATAAAGCACACATTAGACTTTTTGGCATAATGACTAATCCAATTCACTCTATTAGCATACATATAATAAAAAAAATGCAATAAAATAATGAGAATGCTGGATTAAGTAAAATTAAGAAGTAAAATGAGCCCATATAATTACCCATTTCTGGGGCTCATCAAGTGTAATGAAGAGTTCTACAACCATGACACACAATAATAGCTACATAACTCTAATTGGCCTAATGATGGAGGAATACCATGCACTCAATTTTTTGAGCTTGCAATTTAGATTATGTAACAAATAAACACAAATACTACATACATAAATAAGTTAGGAATGATTCCCTTTCCATCTTACCGCATAAGTTATGGAATAATCATAAATATCATCTCCTTTTTCTGTAAGCGAGTAATCAAGAAAAGGACCTAAAATGATCAAGTTAGTTTCTTGAAATTGTGTAGTATGTCCAAGAAGATCAAAAGAACCCAATGCATATTCCTTCTGCAAGAAGTGAACATATAACGTATACAACAACATAAAAGAGCTTTGTATCATAAAATAGCTAGACATTTAGTAGCCTAATAAAAAAAATGGAAGTACCTCAAATGCAAACAAGAAGAAAATATTGTATGTCTTTGACATTAGTGAAACATAGAAAGGTGCAGTCAAATGATCATTTCAAACTTACATATTGTTGCATAGAGGTGCTCCATACTATAATCACATCATCTACAAAAGCTTTAGTATTGGCACTAACACCTGTCACAGTACATAGTACTACACCAATTAGCACTACTATTATACTTAACTTGGTATCTCTTGAATAATGATCCTTGTGAAAGAGAACCTAAAAAATGCTACATATTGCTACACCAACTAGCACTACTATTATACATAACTTGGTATCTCTTGATTAACGAATCTTATCAAAGAGAACTTCAAAAAAGAAAGATATGGATATAATGCTCAACTTTTCTATCTGCGCAACAAACAGAAGCTCATATAAGAAATTAAATCTTAAGAAGAACAAGCAATTACATTCAAAGCAACAAAATATAGTTATCGTGCTCAAAACTGTAGTACAAACTGAACCTCATAAAAAAATTTAGATATTTAAATAATAAAATTAAATATGAGCGAGATACAGCAATGAACGAGTTCTGAACGATTCAATAGACTCCACCAATAGGAAGCATGCTTATCTAAGGGCCGTATTTTTTTACTAAAATACGATACATTCCAATTGGCAAGAAGCTGCATGGATGTGGGATTCGAAGAACATTGCATTAAAATACTCCAAAAAATCTAATTGTTGAACTTATGGCATTTACAAATAGGAAGTTGACAAATATTTATCTACGAGTATTATGAATTTTAAGAAGGATTATAGGATCATAATAATTCTTTGATCTCTGGCATTGAACTTCTTCCTTTACTACTTGATTTTCTTTGTCATTTTTTCAATTGGTTCCTTATTTAATGTATGTTGAATAGAAAATTTCAAGAATTTGCATCACACTTTTAAGTTTTAATTTTATATGTTTTTGCAATTTTTCATACATTCAACACTTTTATTCGATACAATATTTTTAGTATGTATTAAGTTCCATATAAAAAAATTCCAGTAATTCTCAATAATTCTGAGAGCAGCTAAGTTTTTTATTTATATACCAATCAACAGAAAAAGTGAGAAAGGAAGTGTATGGATTTAAATCCTACAAAGTAGTGTCATACCTTTTTGTGAATAGAGAAAGTAAGTGTATCAACATTACTTCATAAAAACCAACAAAATTACACATGAGACTAACCTTCATGTCAACAATGGAGAAATTAGCACAAATCACAAGCTGCAAGACAGGAAAATGACAAGGATGACATTCATGCCAACAATGGAGAAATTGGTACAAATTAGAAGCTCAGAGAAAGGAAAATGGCAAGGATGGATATAACCCATACAATAAGGAATAATTTTCATGAGCGTGATCAATCTAAAATGTAAGTATATCAATGCAGTAGTTGCATAGAAAGAAAGCAAGATCTCCACTTCAGAGATGAGAGAATTCATCTAACAAAATTTACTCATTCCTCCAAATTATGAGCAATGTTCTAACCTATAATATAAATAAATGAAAATCATTCACACCCTCTCTCTCTCTCACACATAAATGTATATGTATCAGAATTCTCCATCAAAGAAAAGGTTTTGAGCTTAATGTTTTACACATAAATTAGGTAAAAAATGAAGCAGAGGCATCTAACTAAAGAATAAATATCAACAAACTCTAGAATTAAAAATGCTTCAATCTGATGAAATTAAATAGCAGGACATCTATAGGATGAGAAAATGACCAAAATTAAATCCATTTCTATCCATGAGACCTTTGTTAACCACAATAATCTGAACATATGTGATCACATTGAACACCCATGCTTCCAAGTCAAGGGTTGCCTTCACGGCTGCCTTGCTTGTAGTGCCATGCCCACCCAACGTCTAAAATTGAACACAAAGCCAATCACTTCCATCCCATCGATTTATGCTATCATGTCTTGATATTGAATCCCCAAAGGGCTAAGTGCCCAAAATCCCTATGGTCCAAACAAATCATACAAATGACCTCAAGCATTGCAGATCCTCAACATAGAAATGAGTAGAGAAAATAATGTACAAAACAAAGAGAAACCCACATCAGCAATCCCCAAAACCAAAGACCCAATTCACACAATGATCCTAAAAAAATGTATAATTGAGAAACATAGAAGAAACATATCCCTTTACACACTATAAATGCTCCTCTCCTCACTAAATCTTCTACTTAACATAATGAGACTATTATTCTAGAGTCAATGATTCCTCATTTAAAATGTTACCAATATTTAGTCACATAGCATTGTATTGATCAAGTAGGTTCACATTGTTTGTGAGCGTAGTATTTTTGGTTTTATCACTTGCTCAAATTTCATTATGTTCAATGGATTTCAATGTTAATAAAGTCCATGTCCCGTTGCATTGTGAATGTATAAGAAGTAGGCAATTATAATTATGGTTTAGAAGCAATACTAAGCACCTTAGCAAATTGATAGACAACTTGACATTTTCACTAGACACAACTGAGTAAATGAGAAAATCTATGGAGACAATGATTACAACCTTCATTAATTGTTCTTCATTTATGCTACTTGATCTCTTGGTTCATTATAGCCATATTTGTTTCACATGAAAGGTATGCCTCAAAAAATGACTATCACTAGCATTCTTGACTTCCATTGTTGGATTACTCATGAGCTAGAGATTTGTTGTAGAATAAAAAGAATCTTGTGCAAACCACATACTCCTTTGTTATTGTCAAAGGATGATATGGATCAAACAACTTTTATTATGGTTGAACACGGAGAAACTGAGTTGAAGCAAATGAGCCATGTATGAGATGGTAAGGCTCAAGCCAAAATGTTGGAATTTGAAGAGACTAAAGATCTCATACAGAAATGGGGATTGAACAAACATGTATTTAAGAACTCTTCCTATAGCATTAATCCCATTGGTAATTTCTCAAATAAATCCATGAAGAAAGAGATTAAGCGTCTGCCTAATCTATGAGATGGGTTGGGCTCACATGTGATATAGGTGTAAACAAGAGATGGAGGCATGCTTGCTTCAATGAACCTTGTGCACTTTCATTCTAGGGGGAAATTAGTAATGCGCATATTGAAACTTGTAGTATTCCTAGTTCAAATGGGTGATATTGTTGAATAAATTCTTCATAATATGGCAGGCATGGGCACAACCCATATGACTTCGCAACCCATGGACTGCATTTCATTGGACAACATTTCAGGAAAGACTATGCAACATATTCCCTGCGAAGGGATTGACAACACTATTATTAACATCGGTTAAAATTAGAATATCAATCTTATTAGATATCATTTTGGGATTCAACTGCGTTAAGTAAGTCATTCAAACGTATGACCATTTCCATGAGAGGTAGTCGTAACTAACTAATTTCTCATGATTTTTGAATAGTTCACTTAGCACTCATTGCATCGGGTGATGCTCACAAGGGTGAAGAAGTGGGATTGAAACTAGTGAAAAGTGGAGAACGAATCACATAGCATCAATCATCACTTCCGGGGCTTTCACCCGGTAACCAGGACTTCCCAGGAAGTCACCCATCCCAGAACTCCTCTGGCTCAAGCGCGCTTAACTGTGGAGTTTTTCCCCACAATCAGGCCCACTTAGCTTGCTACCCCATTTGCAAAACCTTAGCAAGTATTCTGCCTCATGAACCATTCAAGTAGAGATCCCTTGACTCTTTTTTGAATTTAAGTATGGGGGATTACGCAGTGCATTATATTAGATATCATTTTGGGATTCAACTGCGTTAAGTAAGTCATTCAAACGTATGACCATTTCCATGAGAGGTAGTCGTAACTGACTAATTTCTCATGATTTTTGAATAGTTCACTTAGCACTCATTGCATCGGGTGATGGTCACAGGGGTGAAGAAGTGGGATTGAAACTAGTGAAATGTGGAGAACGAATCACATAGCATCAATCATCACTTCCGGGGCTTGCACCCGGTAACCAGGACTTCCCAGGAGGTCACCCATCCCAGAGCTCCTCTGGCTCAAGCGCGCTTAACTGTGGAGTTTTTCCCCACAATCAAGCCCACTTAGCTTGCTACCCCATTTGCAAAACCTTAGCAAGTATTGTGCCTCATGAACCATTCAAGTAGAGATCCCTTGACTCTTTTTGAATTTAAGTATGGGGGATTACGCAGTGCATTATATTAGATATCATTTTGGGATTCAACTGCGTTAAGTAAGTCATTCACCCTTGTATAGGTGATAGCCATGGACTTCTATTTCAACTATCTTTCATGCTTCTTTATGATGATGTCACGAGCTCTTGCTTTCTAATGATTCCTACCATGGTATTCATACTTTACAACATAAAACTTGAAATAGAAAATTGAAAAGAACTAGGTGAGGAAGACTATTTCAATCATAGTAGAGGTCTTTTACTTCCTCCTTGGATTTCTTCTTTTCGACTTATTCCACTTCTTCTTTTGTTGTTGTCCTTCTTGAGCTTTGGACAATCTCTCTTGTAGTGTCCATACTCATGACAACCATAACATTGAACCTTCGACATGTTCTTCTTCTTTTTCTGAGGAGCAAGCCTCCCAAACCTCTTTTTTCTTCAAGGCATGGCAGCCAATGTTTGAGCTTGCTTGCTTGATCCTACATCGATTTTTTCCTTTAGCCTAGTTTCTTCGATTTTGCACATTGACTATAGTTCATTCAATGGAGTAGCTTCCTTCTTCCCATAGATGCTTGATGTGAAGTTGCCCCATTCCTCTGATAGTGCATTGAGCACTATGGAAGTCATTTCCTTGTCAGACGTTATTTCTCCCAACTCTTGGAGATGGTCCCTTATTTCTGACACCATCATAAAGTATGAGGCTATTCCTTCTTTTGATATCTTCATCTTGTAGAGCTTGAGCTTCTTCTTTCGGCGATTCGACAATTAAACCCTTAACATGACCAACGACTTCATTTTCTATGAGAATCAAATCTATCCTGTTCTTCCATGCAAGAAAGTTTGACGACCCATCCAATTTGTTGCTCTCCTTGCAATATGAAGTCATTTTGACATATTCAAATATAGATATAAAAATACTTATTTGTCAAGTGAAGATACTCCTAAATGATGAAATCTTCAACTTGATGCCTTGTTGATTTTGGTGATGATGTAGATAACAGAAGATGTCTTCTTAGAAAAGATGTCTTTCAAAAGTGATCATTGGCTCAAAGGGAGATCTCATTAATTCCTTGATAATGATGACAATGTTTTTTCCTGCTTTTCTTCCTTCAAGACAACGATATTTAAACTTGTTTCACAACCTTAAATTACAACCTTTCTTCAGAATTTCAACTTGTTGTAGCAATTATGCAATTTTGGGCTTTTCTACAATAACCCTAGTTCACACATGTGCCTAGAAGATGGACAAATTTGCCTCAATTCTACTTCGCTTGACTTGACTTCTTTTTCTTGTTATTTCATCTCGCAAAGGAGACGTTTCTTGGCACAAAACTTGATCCTTGAAGGTAATTGAAATTCAACACTTGATGTTGCAGCAGGATGTCTTAATACTCCGCACCTGTGGAGAATGTTACCCTATCACTAGGAGAAAAAATTTCTCCAAGAGGGTCCTCAACCAGTAACCAGCAACCCCTTGCAGTCACCTACTAGCTCGTTGTGCCATTTCTCTGCCACATAAGCCCGCCATGTAGTCCCTCACCCATCTGTCTTGATTATATGTTTGAAGGTGGGCCTCCCGAACCTAAAGCTATGTCTTGTCATTTGGTAATTGAGTTTTGAGTTTATTTATCATGGACACAAAACATGATCCTTGATGGTAGCTACAATTTGACACTTGTTGCTGCAGAAGGATGTCTTAATACTCCGCACGTGTGGAGAATGTTACCCTATCCCTAGAAGAAATTTTTTCTCCAAGAGGGTCCTCAACTAGTAACCAGCAGCCACCTACTAGCTCGTTGTGTCATTTCTCTACCAGCCATATGGTCCCTCTGTTGATTTGGGGTAGCATCGGATGTGCTCTAGCCATGAAAATTGGTGGAGAGGCTAAAGCACATGTGTTAAGTTATGGTATGTTCTATGCTTAGAGCAGTTTACTTTTCTTTCTTATTATTATCCACAAATTAGCAATCACATGTACATAAAGTAAAGTGTAAATAGAACATTAAACGATCGACAGAAAACAAGCCAAGAAAAGAGACACAAGATGTGGTAGCTAGCCAGGGACAAACCCCAATGTGGGGAAACCCTTTGATCAAATCTTCCTTTATCTTCAATAATTAAGCAGAGAGAAATAGTACATAAATTTGATTTACATCAGCAACAGCAAACCCTAGATCAGCCAAACTAGGGCAGACAATATCTTGCAAAACGACCGTCGGATCGGCTTGATTCCTTCACCAAAAAATGTGGTCTTCAGAGGGGATCCAGATTCACCTACAGCGCTAATTTGCCGGAAACGGATACCCTAACCCCCAAAATGGCATTTTCCCGTTTCAGATCCGGATTGAGGAACGAAACGCTGAAAAAACGTTTTTGTGCCCTTTTTTTTTTATACAGGACGTTTTTTCCAAACGGTGTTTTTGTAGAAAAAACGTGTCGTTTTAAAAAATTGAAAACATTTCATGAAAATCTGAAACGTGTTTGGAAAAAGTTTAAACGTATTGATAACAAAAAAAACGGTTTTGAGGTATGCCCGCCTAGAACAGCAAACCTAATTTAGAAACTACGCTGCACACATCACTATACTACGCTTTACTAACTTACTAAACCTATCCACTAAACCTACACTATTTGCTACTACCATAAGTTCATAACCCGTTCGGTGTTTACTTGCTGCTGCCATAAGTCCATAACCCGTTTACTTGTTGCTGCCATAAGTTCATAACCCGGTTACAGAAGCCGCCTTCGAGACAGGTCACAGTTTCCAAAACTGTTCAGTGTTCAGTAACCAGTTTGGCCGCAGACAGAAGTTAGAACTGTTTAGTTTGGCCGCGGAGAGTTGAGAGCCGAGTTGAAACTTGAGACTCGAGAGCTGTCTGTACGAAAATCGAAAGTCGAGTTGAAACTTGAGACTTGAGAACCGCGCGGTGCGAGGTATGTAGTATTTACAACTAAGTTGCACGAAACGGGGAAACGGGTACGAGTTTCCGAAACGGGAAGCGATACGAAACGCGACCTCCCTAAATTTTGGAAACGGGGAAACACAAATATATATATATATATATATTATATATATATATATAATATATATATAATATATATTAGGACATTTAAGAAAAATGTGCAATCATAAAGCATATATGATACATTCTAATTTATTACATTATGATAAAATTGTCAATTGTCAATGCATAAACTATAAGTCTCTAAATTTACATCACATTTACTCATGAATGATCACATAATGAAAATAGAAATATCCAAAATCAGCCACGAGAAATTTCTAATTTCTTGTCTCGTTCTTGATTGGGAGTCTCCTCCTACATAGTTGAACGATAAGCTAAAAATAAATTAGAAAACAAACTAAACTTAAAAAAGATGAAACGTGAGTCGTATGGCCCTGAAACACGTTTCAGGTCGTACTGGCCACGTTTCAGTTTCGTGAAACGTGGCAGTACGGCCTAAAACGCATTTCAGGGCCGTACCAAATGCGTTTCAGCGTTTCGTACCCGTTTCCGTATGGAAACGCCCCCTTGCCCTACGTTTCCTGCAACATAGATTTACTATTGACTCTCGATATAGGGATGTAGTGTTTGCTAAGTGCTTGTGCATGAAAATTTAGGATTGGTCGATTAACATTTGATGCTCAAGTAGTTTATAAAACACATTCACTATGACAATGATTTGAACTTCATTCAACCACCCATTCACATTTTCTCAACTCATTGTTTTCCTTTTCTGTTTAAACTTTAAAGTATATGGTTTCTGAGCTGAATGTTGGTGAGTAATGATGCCTTTGGGTTCTGATAAGTTTAACAACATACTTTTAAACTTGAAACTTAAAGAAAATATTCATAAACATGATTCCAAGGTCAACAAGGGAAAAAGCGAAGCAGCAGAGAATGCGTTTCTAAAAACAGGAAATATTGCAGCCCCACATAAGAACTCAAAGAAAAAAACAGAAACAGATATATTATCCATTAAATGGCAGACAAATTGATCATTAATGACATTCATATTACAGACATAAACAGTTTCACCATAAAGTACATAACAGTGGTACATCATTGGTCCTATCCACTAAATAATAATAAATATTTTTAGTTGGGACAGAAATTCTTAATTATCAGTATTTGGCAATGAAAATAGTGACAACAAATTTAGGCTTGAGCAATGAGCACATTAAGGGCCAGCATCGATTTTTGCAAAACACAACACACAAAAATTAGTGGTATGCAATGATGCATGCAACCATGCTGTATTTTTACTATATGATATAATGATATTTGTCAATTTCCTTTTTCAGTTTCATTTACAGCATCATCATCATCATTCATGGCAACTTCAAGTTCAGCCATCCATGAGCTAGAGAAAGTGGCACAGGAAATTGAATCAACCCCTAGGCCTAAAGTTGATCCAAAGTCACCACTTTGGAAATATGTATCTACTGTTGGGAAGATCCAAGTAGGTGGATCGTTGGCATGGGTTTGCTGTGAGTGTAAAAAGGAGTATAAGGGATCATACACACGAGTTAAAGCACATTTGCTTGCATTAAAAGGCAATGGGGTTCGAATATGCAGTGACCCACCTATAGAGAATGGGGCAGATGGAAATGGTTCAAGCAAGGTAAAAATTGCAAAATATCAGAAAGAACAAGACGAGGCAGATGCTAAAGCAAATGAGGCAAATCCTGCCTCCCATTTAAAACACCCAACAAGGTTGGGAACATCTTCATCAAAGCCACCACTTCATTCTCATGGAATTGTTGGTTCAAAGCGGTCAAATTTGGGACCGCCTCAAAAGAGTTTTAATAATGATGCTCGAGAGATAACAGATGCAGTTGTAGCCCAATGCATTTATGCAAATGGCTTTCCCTTTAACCTTGTGTGATCTCCTTACTGGGCAAAGATGGTAAAAAGTTTGAATGAAGCCCCAAGAGGGTACAAGAGTGCTGGATATGAGAAGATACGCACCACATTGTTGAGTGCTCAAAAGTTAGATTTGGAGGCTAAATTAGCCCCCATTCATCATTCATGGCTCATTTCAGGGGTGTCCATCATTTCAGATGGATGGAAAGATCAAAGAAATAGGCCTTTGATCAATGTGATTGCTCAGAGCCCACATGGGGCAATGTTTTTGAAGGTGGTGGATTGTGAGGGGCAGATGAAAGATTCTCAATTCATTGCTAACATCTTGATTGAAGCAATTGAATTGGTGGGGCCTGAAAATGTTGTTCAGGTAATAACTGACAATGCAACGGTGTGTAGAGCAACAGGCCTAATTATTGAAGGCAAATATCAACACATCTTTTGGACCCCTTGTGTTGTACATTCATTGAACCTCATGTTGAGCAAGTTGGGGAAGCAAATTGAGTGGATTCGAGTTATTTTTGAAGAGGCAAAAGAAATTCAAGCCTTTATCACAAACCACCACATGTCCCAAGGCATCTACAGGGAATCTGCTAAGTTGGAGCCCCTTAAGCAGAGTTGCGGGGGAGCGCCCCCCCTCGAACCCGCTTCCAATCCGCGCTCCGAGCGCGAGGGGGTCGGGAGCGGGTTGGGAGCGCGCTCCTAATAAAAAAATTGCGCTCCCTACCAAAACAGGGAGAGACTTTGGGAGCATCGCTCCCTGAGCGGAAATTAAAGTCCGGGAGCGATCAAGGAGTGATCGCTCCCAGGCTTTAATTTTCGCTCTAGGAGCGACACGCGCTGCTGCCGGGAGCGAAAAGCACAAACAAAAAATATTCGGACGCCAAAAAAAATTTAGTTTAAAAATAAAAAAAAAATGTTTTATAAGGGCTTGGGGGCATTTTTTTATTTCATTGTGACTTGAATGAGTTGAGGAGAACCAAGCAAATTGTGCAAAGGAGCAAAGAGGAGCGAGGAGCGAGCGCCGAGGAGCAAGGAGCAAGCCTGCAAGGAGGTTAGTAACTTGGTAATTTAGTAGTTTAGTAAATGTATAACTTATTTCTAGATTCTAGAATGATGAATCATGAATCTAAAATTTAAATAAATAAAATTAATAAATAGTAAATAGTAAAACTAAATACATTTTTAATTTTCTCATTCCCATTCCCATTAAATTTTGCAAATTCAAAAGTCTACAAATTTCAAACATCATGGACCTGGTTATATTTCTTGGCATTTTCTTCTTCTTGGTCCCTTTTCTAGTTATTATGGTGCTGGAGAGTAGGAAAAGGACGGGTCAAAATGAAGAGGGGGATGAAGAAGATGGAGAAAGTGGATTTGATGAAAACCCCGGTGAGGAGGAGCTGGAGGAGGATGAACATGACTCAAAAAATTAAACAAGACCTAACCCCATTGTGGAAATATGTTAACAGGCATCAAGCAGGGAAAGGGGGTGGAACCATTAAATTTCATTGCCCCCATTGCAACAATAATTACACAGGTTCATACACCTGTGCCAGAAAACACCTCTGTGGGAAAAGGCCATGGGATGGAGATAAACAAACAGGAATCAAAACTTGTGCAGTTGTGTCAGCAGCAGATAGGGTCAAATACATAAGGGAAGAGGAGGAAGCCTAATACAAATCTAAAAAATCAAGGGGTTTCTTTGAACCAAGCTCACAATCACAAGCACAAAGAACTCCTTTAGCATCCTCCCAAGGTAGTGGATATGGAGGCATAGGGTCACCAGCTTTAAGGCGTAGAACCATATTAGATTTCCTTGATGAGGGGTGTAGGAATGATGTGGATTCAAAAGTTTACAAGTTTCTCTATGCATGTGGGATACCATTCAATGTTCTTCGCTCACCTTATTGGCACGAAATGGTTTCTACCATAAATGATGCCCCTAAAGGATACAAGAGCCCTAGGTATGACAAGGCAAGAACCGTTGGACTTGATAAAAGAAGGGCACCCAAGTGAAGGAGAGAAGGGTATACAACAGCAAGTAAACCTCCCACATGTGCGAGAATATAGGGCTGTTATATAGTTACTTTAGTCTACACATACATCTCAAGAAGGATCTCATTTGAAGGAAGGTGTCTACATAAGTGAAGGATATCTCCAAGTATAGAAAAGAAGCATCTCATTAAGAGCAAGTGCTACAAGGTTTGCTAACAGTTGAAAGAAGAATGAAGTGCCAGAAAAAGGAGGACGAAGTGTCAGGGAATGAAATGCCGGAAGAAGGAAGTGTAGAGGAACTGTTGATTTGCGGTAGCATCGGATGACCTCTAGCCATGAAAATTGGTGGAGAGGCTAAAGCACATGAGATCTCCAAGACCCAGAAATGGTTTCGGGAAATTCCACCTGATTAGAGAAATATTAAAATAATTAATATTTTTAATGGAATTCCTAAGTCAAAACTTAGGAAAATTAAAATATTAATGGGTATTAATATAAAACTAGGTGAGAATGTTCTAAAAGACGTGGATGAAGCCAAATCTAATTTTAGTCATTGATTAGAGATTTAATCTCAGTCGTTGAAGACTCAACAGGAAAAGTATAAGAAGAGGTTTGAGGGTCAGTTGGAGATACACCAAGATTGATCAGTCAGTTCAATTTTCTAGAGCGGGGTTTGCTGAGAAAATTCGAACAAGTGATTTGAGTTGCAGCGACAGGCAGTGAGTACATAGCAAAGAGGCAGAGAGAGTACCAGCGGGCTAGCGCAGTAATTGAGGAGGCTACGCAGAGCTAGCAAGAACCATGTAAAGGGCCAGGGAGACTACGCAGAGGCTAGCAGAGCCTGCATGGGTGACACAGAAGGCCAAGGAGCCGACACAGAGCAGCAGAGGACTGATGTAGGGGGTTCCAAAGCTAAGCAAGAGCCAGCAAGGTTGACGTAAAGCCTCAAAGAAGCATTGGAAAGATTTTCGTGGAGCAAACTTGTTGAATATCTGCTTCCGAGAATAGGTATTACTGCCAGATAGAAGTCACTGTTGTGTGAGCCAATTTGGTACCCTAGTTGTACTCAAGAAATCTGCATAATAATAAAACCCTCAGAACTGTGGCACCGGTTTTCCCATGTTGGGTATTTCTAGGGACAATTGTCCAAAAATTACAGTGTCTCTTGTGTGTTTGTCTGTTATTTCAGTTCATGATTTGTAGATGAGTTGAGACTACATTTGTGTTTATTTTCAGTATTTTTATGATTAAATAACTTGTTAAGGAATAAACAAGTAGGTGAAATAAACGAAATAATGCAGTAGGAATTTTTGATGTGTTAGATTCAGAAATATCAACCAGAACAAAGTCCAAAAAGGAGAAAGGATGTGACTTGTGCTTGGAGGACATTCTAGTCAGGGGTTTAGGGTTTGGCATTGATCAATAAGAAGCTTCAATAAGAGAAACTTACAGAAGGGTTTTCCTCTCAAGAGAAGAGAGGTTTTGGCCCTGGCAGAGAGACAACATCTTGTGTTCTTGTTCTTATGTTTTTGGTAGCAGTTTGATAGAAGTACACACACATGCATTAATAAGAGGAAGAAGAAGATTATGCTAACAAGAAAACGTAAGAAGGACTCCACAAATCGTTATCAAGTAATGAAGAATCACACTACACCTAATTTCCCTTGATCCTTCACCACCTGCGTGGAGCTCTTTGAGGCTTTGCGTTAGCTCAATCGAGGAACGTCTTGCCTTCTAGAGCAGTTTCCAACCCTCCCGGGTCAGAAATGTCAGCTCCTCTGCAAAACTCGGACTTCGGCGTGGGAGATTGATTTGCCTCTATGTGAGCCCTTCTGGCTCATCATCAAGCTCTGCGTGGGCCCTTATGGCTCAGCGTCAACCCCTCTGGAGTCTATCTACCTCTCTCTACTGCGTATCCTGGGCTCTAGAAGAGATACTCCAACCCATATATTCCTGCCCCTCAACTGCAAGAAATCTCCTCGATCATAATTTCCTCCTAGGAACTTCTCTCTTCAGAAATTCGATCTCTTGATCTCTCGGTGTGTTTTCCAAATGACCCTCAAGCTCTCTTAAATAATCTTAACGTTGACATTCAACGGCCCAGATTAAAAGCTAATCAATGGCTAAGATCATTTTAGCTTGATCCTTGTCTTCTTCTAGAAGTTACACCCACAATTAGATAAATACCTGTTAATATTTTTAATTTCCTAAGTTTAGACTTAGGGTCCCATTAAAAAATATTAATTATTTTAATAAAATTGTTTCTAGGTGGAATTTCCCAAAACGCTTTCTGGGTTCTTTAGAATACATGTGCCCAAGCCTCCCTGCAAAATTTGAGGCTTAGAGCACATCCGATGCTACCCCAAATCAACACTATATACTTGTAATTTGGCCCTCTTTACTTTGTTATCTCCTTCATGGATATTTTCCAATTTTTCCCAAATTTCTTTAGCTACTTTACAATGCATTACTTTAATAAATTTTGACTCACTTAATTCACTAAGAACAGCATTCATAGCTTTTGCATTAGTTGTAAATTCCAATTTGTCATCTTTGTCACTACTCATTTCCTTTGATTCTTCATATCCCATCAACACAACAACCTAGACTTCTACTCCAAGAGACATTAAATTCTTCATCCTCACTTTCCAAAATGCATAGTTTGTGCTAGTGAATAAAGGGGCTTTATTTTTTGAGCATCCTCCCTTAATAGCAATTCAAATGATTTAAAACCTCCTTCCAGTTGTTACACTGACACTGAAGGAACCTACTCTGATACCAATTGAAGTATGCTTGGAAATTACTAAGGGACGATGAATCAGTAATTTCAATTTTCCAATCTTTTTCTCAACTTAATTTTCTTTTTCTATTATATTCTTATGCACCCAATGACTTGTATATATGTTCAAATATTAATGGTTTCTTTTGCAGTTACTAAATAGAGAGATATTTGTAGATATACTTATTCGAAATTCAAGAGCATTCACACAACAAATGAAGACACCAGATATAAGTGAAAACCTATAAGGGAGAAAACCATGACTGTTTTGACTGAAAGTGATGTGAAGGCAAGCTCCTACTCCCCAATTACATCACATTTTCTGTAGGCTACAACCTACAAGAGGTCACTATGTCAAGGAAGCTCCAATTCCCACAAAGTTTTCTATAGGCTACAACCCACAAGAGGCTCCTATCTCAATAGGCTACAACTTGTTCTTTATCAAGCTACAACTTGAAAGGAGACTACAATCTCCCAATCACAATACAAAGTCAAGTTTTTTGGTTAACTAATATCAATTTATACTTTCAAGTCTGTTGTTCATCTTCTTTGCTTCTCTTCTTCAATTTGGTTCCTCTTCTGCAACTTTTATCTTCGTCTCCTCACAATAATGCTACTCATGAACCCTCTCATACAAACTGTTTAACACACAAGTCATTTTCTCATACAATAATGTATATTTTATATGCATAGCTTATTGATTGTTTGTATTCTATGCAGCAATATGAAATGAGGAGTTGTCTTTTGGTCTTCTAAAGTTGTTCACAGTCTGCCTCTTTATTTTCAAATCTGAAAATCAGAAATTTGTAATATAAAATAGAGCTGAAATAATATAGCTCAGTAGTGATGATTGCAAGAGACAAATCTTTAACAATTTCAGATTTGTGTTGGCTACATTTTTCAAATTTGTACCATACATTTTTATGTTCAATGAAAGCATACATTTCAGCTTATGTCTCAATATATCACGTTCAATATAACCAATCAATATGTTTAATAATGATCAGCGTTCAGAATGATCAACATAGTTAGCAATGATCAGCCTTTGCACTTCACATCACTTATCAGCTTTTGCATTCCAAGCAATCTTGCAACAATGACATTCAACATAAATTAGTGTTAATAGAATCAACACCAATCAGATCAATGATACCAAGCTTCCTTAACATGATTATTTGACATCAATGCCAACATTGCCAATAGATAGAAGTGCATGATGACACTTGACAGTGATGATATTGATGATACTTATTGCAGTGGCATGGTGTTGATTTTTGGTAGCATCGGATGTGCTCTAGCCATGAAAACTGGTGGAGCCGCTAAAGCACATGAGATCTCCAAGACCCAAAAATCGTTTGGAGAAATTCCACCCAGATGAAGAGATATTAAAATAATTAATATTTTTAATGAGACCCTAAGTCTAAACTTAGGAAAATTAAAATATTAATATGTATTAATATAAAATGGGTGAGAAAGTTCTAAGAGACGAGAATCAAGCTAGATCTAATCTTAGTCGTTGATTAGAGACTTAATTTCGGTCGTTGAATCGTTAAAAGGAAAAGTATAAGAGGAGGCTTGAGGATCAGTTGGAGATACACCAAGAGAGATCAAGAATTCGATTTTTTGAGGCTAGGTTTGCTGAGAAAATTGAGTTAGAGATCAGTTCAGCAAAGGGATTTCGATCCAAGGCTGAAAAATACATATCAAAGAAGCAGCGAAGTGTTGGAAGAGGCAGCGCAAAGCCTAGGAGGGTTGACGCAGAGGCTAAGGAGACCAGCACAGAGGATGCAGAAGCTGAAGAGGCAGACGCAGAGGACGCAAAAGCTAACGCAAAAAGCCGCAAAGGCTGACGTAGATAGCACAGAGGGCTATAGAGCCTGATGTTGGGCTGAAGAAGCTGCGCTGAGGAGGTTATGTGGGGCAGACTGAGAGCAGATCAGCCGGAGGAGGGTGACGCAATTCCAGAGAGCATGACACAGTGCCAGGGGTGGTTGGAGCGGCTTTCGTTGTCCAGCACAAGGAACAGTCGAACTCACTGTGGGGTTGATCATCTGGTTGCTAATTTGCCGGAATATCCGTCTCTGGAGAGAGGTACTACTACCAAGGATATTCTCTAAAGGGTGAGCCATTTCTGGCACCCTAGTTGTATTCAGAAATCTGATTAATAATAAAACCCTCGTATATGTTGCACCAGTTTTCCCGAATTGGGTTTTTATGAGGACGATTGTCCAAAAATAATGATGTCCCTTGTGTTGTCTCAGTTTATTTCAGTTGTTGATCTGTATATCTGTGAAGGTTGCATTTGTGTTTACTTCGATGTTTATGCAGTTAAATAACTTGTTAATGTAAAGAACAAGTAGGAGATAGTAACCCAGATATTGCAGTTGGGGTTTCTGAACTGTCAGATTCAGAAAATTTCACTCATGGATGAGTCTTCTTAACACAGTAATATGATAGCACCTTTCTTGGACTAGTTTGATTATCAGAAATGAGATCGTTAAGCTCACAAATGTAGCTATGAACTGAATTGAGTTGGCTATAGAAAGCCTAATGTGATTATTGTATCTCAGCTGAACAATTGATGAATAACTAATAGAAGAAGAATCTGGTTGGGTTTTCCCGTTGTCGGGTTTTGCCCTGGCCTCTTACCTAAATCTTGGTGTCTCTATTGTGCATGTTTTGCTTCTATTGTTCTTTACTGTTCCACTAGTTTGTCGATATTATTGTTCTCTTTACATAGCTAATGATGAAATGATGTTATGGGGTGAATGTTATGTGAAAATGTTGAAAACGTATAAATTTGCAATTATCTACAACAGAGAACAATCTAACCCTAAAAATTAACAGAAATAATGCAACCATTGTTTAGTTTCTTTATAACTTCATGAAGCAGAAAGAAATAGCATTACATAACACCATATAAAACCACTAAGCAAAAAAAAAAAATGAAATGGCTATAAATTACCAGGCCAGAAATATATGTGCGTTCCAACAGTTCAGCAGTTAGTTTGTCGAAGATGTGTCTATTTCTCCTCAAAGCATTCTTTGCGTACTGTTCTGTCTCTTCAATATACTATCACATATATATTGTGTCAGTAAGTCTCCAAAAACAAAAACAAAAAATCAATTTTCTGTAAATATAAGATGTATTTTTCCAAAAAAAAAACTAGGGTGATTGCATATAGATAATGTTCCAGAGAGGGAAGAGAGCTGGTGGTCACCAGTATACAACACAGTTAAAAATGGATACAAGTCTGATCTGATCAATTTCTTTGTGTATGCTGGATTAAATATTAGTTTAAAAGAGTTTCCATCATATATTCATCAACGAAGATTTTTCCCCACATTTTTTCCTTCTTTCTCCCATATCTATACAATGTTTGATAATACTTCGAAGTTTGCAGTCAAATTTGATGTAATTATTGCTAAAAAATTTGGATTTCCTACTTCGTCATATTAATAGACATTATTTACCAGTCATTCAGTACAAGCTATTCCATGCTAAGCATCAGATGTATGCATCCGATCACCGTTAACAATATTATGTAATAATATCGTAAATCAAACATAATGATGCAGTATGAAATTTTCTATAATAATCAATGCTGGTCAGCACATGGGAATTTAATTGGCTATAGTCTCTTTCCTTTATGAACATTCGATGGTTCAGCTGACAGTAACTGGCACTCAGCAAAGTGACATGGCTCAGTTCTACACCCAAATAGAAAAATGCTGACTTATTGAGAAACACAAATACAAAACTACAAAGAAATTATAAAATGTTTTAGTACAGAAAGGCTTCAAATTAAGACATTGGCACAGGAAAATAATGTCATTAATACATGCACCATTAAGTTTTAACTTTTAAGCAATCAGGAAACCAGCATCTTGATTATCTTTATTCAAGTGCAGATTTGTGAACATCAGAAATAGGCAGATCCATAAATACAAATAAGTTGTAAATAAGGAAGTTTTCTTGGTCAGGCAAGCATTTCTGAATCTTTCTGGATTTTCTGGGATCAATTTGAGACTCTTGAGTCAATTATAAAACACATTTTGGCATAATTTTGGGCTGTTTTGTCTCAGTTTCTTCTTTATATAGCCATATTAGCCCAATTCAAGGCTGAATCGAATTTCCATTCTCTTAGGGAGGAATTCGATTTATAACTAGATATCTTTTCTCTAAATCTATTGTCCCTCCAAAAACATCTGAGCAAAAATCTTTTGCGTTTAGCCTTAAAATAAAAAAATATACAGATGAAAACAATGTTATTGTTTAAAGGCGTTAAAAAAGAAGGAACCTTAACAAAGTATAACAGGCAATCTGCTTGAGTTAAAGAAACTAATTTGCAGGCCAAATAAATGGTGCAATAATTAAAAGAGCCATGCTAAAATGAAAGACACAATTTCTTACACGTGTCACTTCTCGAGTGAACAATTCTGAAAGCTCAACAGACATTTCAGCAATTTCTGTTTCAGGCTTCTCCCACTGTAAACATTGAGAAACATTGAAACAAATTAACAAAACATACATATCACAGGCACCACAAGCATGAGAATTGTATGGATCTATCTTAACTGGGGCTACTATTGAGTTCCTATTATACCTCATTTTTAATCAGATCCCCTTCCGGGTTGTGAAATGGGGCTTCATATGTACCATTCCATGTCAAACGAATTAAGCCCAGCCGTGGATTTGCAGGACTTATAACTATCTCCCGGGCAAGCTGAAAAGAAATAAATGATAAAAGCGGATTAGATCTTCATAATACCCTCTATTGAAAATAGTATTCTTCTTACTAAGAAACACTTTAAAAGGATGCCTTGTGACCAAGTGATCACTAATATTGCAACACTGCAAACACCTCACCTGTACAAATATCATGGAACAGTACACACGTGAAATTTGAAATATTATAGAATATTATAATTCTATATCAGTGTCATTTAGATGACAGTAATTAATTCCTATTGAGCGTAATTAATTCCTATTGAGCAAGAAAAGCACCAAAAAAAATCCAGAAATGAAGCTAGACAGAATCATAGTTGCATGGGTATGTTGAAAAATCTAGGGCAAACATAAATTAGGGTGATTCTTCTTGACATGATAACAACTTGTGAATTGTTTCTACAATTTATCTTAGCATGATCTTCTTTCCATTATTAGTGTGAGTGGTTACTTCATCAAACTGCTATCAAAAACAAAGAGACAAGAACACAAGAGATTAGACTCTCTGCCAGTGCTAAAACCTCTCCCTCTTGGAGAGGAAAACCCACACAAAATTCTTCTTATAGAGATTCCAATTGACAAATACCAAGACCGTGACCCTTGACAAATTCTGTCTCTCCAAGACCAAGACATCAATCCTCTTCTTCGTCACTGTTGGGATCATCATTTTTGCTGCACCTCTGAGATCAACACAACTGCATCACCAAGAACTTCATTACTGTTGCAATATCATTGAAAATATCATTGCTACACCATGATGGATCCTTGAGATTATCACTGAGATAATCTCTGCACCTTCTTTGAGATCATGAAGATCATGACTGCACTTCACTGTAGGTTGAGATCACTGTGAAATCATGATCCTTGTCACTTATCCTTGCCGAGACTGACCCTTCTTGACTTGGTGATCACTGCTTCTTCCATTATGCTGAGACTGTAATAATCATGTTATTACTGCTTATGATCCTTGTCATTGTGACTGCATCTGAGATACATATTCATATTGAGATCACTAGGAGGCAGATCCGAATACTGTGTTATCCATTGAGACTGTATATCTCCTTTCTCAGGTATGCCAAGAATCACTGTTATCGCCGAAACTCATTTCATCAACATGGTTATGCCGAGACAGTAATTGAGATAGTATATATATGTCGAGACTGTATTTCTTCTTCCACAGGAATGCCGAGTATATATAGATAGGTCCACCGAATTTGTGACACTGAGATCATTGCCTTTCATCGAGACTACAGAGAGGACTTCACTGTCATCAAGACTGCGGCTTACTGTCCATCCGAATCCTTGTCTGCCTGCAGTGACATCTTGTCCGAGATCATGCTAATCTAGGTGCAGGGATATGTCCGAGGTTGCTTCTGCCTGTACCCATATGTAGTATTAGAAGTGTAGCCCATCCGAGGCCTGTTCCACGCCTTCCTGCACCCTATACCCATCTAAATCTCAGAGGAGAATTGTGAGATCTTAGTATTGCATTTCCAGATACCCTAGATGGGTATTTATAGTTGTTAATGCTCCTATTTTGAGCCGACGTGAACTTGTGAACCAACATGTCTTTCATTTGAGCAGGCATGTCATTTAAACATATTTAATTCAATACTTGAAGCCGACAATGATGATCTCTGATTCGTTTTGCTTGCAGACTTCTTGTGTTTGCTAATGCAGGATTGATCTTGGTCTTGGAGGGCTGCTACACACTTGTATACATTTCCATATGCTCATGAAGAGCTTCTCTACATATGACATGACTCTTTGACATATAAATAAAATCCTAAAGACATCAAGAAGAAGTCTTTGACCTAATGACAGTTCTTGCCCATGAAACCCATGTAGCAAGATACATAAAAATAATTTATTCTCTTTATTACATCATTTACAAAGATCATGTCATTATGAAGACCGAACCTAGTTACACTTTCTTCAACAAGGTATTCTATCTCTCCACAGGCTGTACTTGTACTTGACATACCTATATCCTGATAACATCCTTGTTTACAAAGGAAAATCATTATAATCCCACAATTAAAACATTTTCATCCTTCCTGTACTTGCTGCTATACCCTAATGTGTCCATGCAACATAAGACAAAATTCAATTAAAGATTCCTAGCATGGAAAATCATGTTTCCTTGTTTCTCTCCTGATCCAATTGAGGGTATGCTTAGGAAATGTGTATTTACATAAACAAATTACATAAATCTTATTTTGTCATAAACATATTGCACAATTCACAAACATAACAAAATCAAAGAAATCAACATAAATATAGTGGTGCAATGGTTTGGCAGCAAATCGATTTGGATATTTTATCCTGTATATAATGCCATTATAAATATAAATAGTTTAGCTACCTACAATAAACCATATGGAATTATCATAAATAAAACAACACAAAGTCCATATATATCTAGAGAAACTGGATTCATGCCCCCCCCCCCCCCCCCCCCCCCCCGTGTCCCTAATTCCACGTGTCAAACACGATTCTTGAGGGACACGTGTCTGATTCATCGCTCGAGCATGTCTGAACATGTGGGATTCGTGTGTCCAAGCATGCCCTGATTTCGAGACATATGCCCCTCTAGAAGAGTGTCTCCTAGGTCGTTTTAAGCCCTGTTGACCACATTTTTGTCAACAATCCAAGGAAGCAAAATGCGAAGACACGCGGAGTTTTTCGAAATTAGAATCGTCAGCCAGCACATATGTTATCACTGTAAACCCAATTTTTCCAAGTTATAATGTAAATGATGCTAGTATGACCATTTAATTATGTAACAACAGCTAGCTAAGCCTCCGATTTTGGTGATGAATTTCATCCTAGGAGGTCTTTTAACCTCACCAAATAATGTGTGTTTCTAAATATGGATAATCGGTAAAGTTTTTCCTCTAGCTTTTCTCCAATGTTATCAAAATATTTTTTACTTTTAAAATACCATGGGCAATTACCATGGGTTGTTTCTAAAACCTTGGTTAATGTTCTCCACGTAAAATGTAAAACTTACCATTGGTTTCTAAAACCACGGGCAATTACTATTGGTTTCTAAAATACCATGGGCAATTACCATGGGCTGTTTCTAAAACCTAGGTTAATGTTCTCCACGTAAAATGTAAAACTACGTAAAACTTACCACTGGTTTCTAAAACCACGGGCAATTACTATTGGTTTCTAAAACCATAGGCTTCTCCATGTAAAAGTCTTAAATATACTTGAAAAGATTCTCGCTTATCTTTATTATGCACTTTTTATCAATAATGTAAA
>APFE031021283.1:73492-108654 GCA_000404065.3 Pinus taeda
GCTTAACTAACTATTATTTATGATTATTATCTTTTACATTATATTTATATTATTTATATATTTTATTTGTTACATTACCTTCTTCCTCAAAAAGCTTTGTCCTCAAAGCTTGTCGATGAAAAGGCTTGATCTCTTTTTCTGCTTCAAACGCCTTTCTTTCTCGGGATAGTCATCCTCGTCGATACAAGTCGGTATGATCTTCTAAGTGACAAACAAAATTGTCGCACTGAGAAAGGATCAGACCATCCCAGATTAATCTTTTGTATAGCATTCTGATCACTAACTTTGTAACGACTTGTCCTCATAGCACTGGGTTGAGGTTACATTACTCTTTTTTGGAACATTAGTTTGTTGTTTCGGTTCTGACTGGTTCAAATATGTAGCATGGTTGATTCGTTTGTTCTCATGATTTGGATGCCGATATGGAACCTTTTTTGTTTGATTTTTCCTTACTGGGCATGTGCTAATTTTTATATTTTCTTCTGGCGAAGATGTTGTTGAGTTGGTTATGAAACATTCACTGGGGATGTTCATTGTTTGAACTGCAACATCCAAGTGCGTGTATTCTTCAACTTGCTCGTCTTCTTCCTGAGTTGTGACATTCACTGAATCGATATTTGTTCCCTTATTCTCAACTTGAATTGTTGTGGCTGCAGATTTCAATACTTCTTCTTGAGTGACTTGTACCAACTTATCTTTTAATGCTTTATTATCCTCCTTAAGTTTCTTAATTTGATTGAGGAGACTTTGATTATGGTTTCTCAGACGTAAAATTTCTTCGGTTTTTGATTCATCAACCTTATTTTCAGTTTTTTGAATTTTAAGTTTTTCATCTTTTTGATCTCTGATTTGTTCTAATAAATTTTTATTAAGGTTCTTTAAACGCAAATTTTCCTCTTCTTGTTCTGATAAATGTTGCTTGAGTTCTTTCTTTGAGACTTTAGTCTTCTTTACTTGTGCTAGTAATTTTTCGACGTGATCCTTGAGACGAGAAATTTCTTCGTCTTTTTCCATTATTTCTTTGTAATGCATATCCACAAGTCCAGCATATTGTTGCTTAAGTATTGTGATTTCTTGTTTCATATCTCTTTGGAATTGTTTTTGTTCATTTCTTAGAGATTCCATATTTTTTCACTTCTTTTATCTTCCTTTTTTTTTCAACAATTTATTTATTTATTTATTTTTTTTTTTTTTTTAATTTTTATATGATATTCTCTTTCCTTTTTTTCTTTTTTACTCTCTTTTTATATAATTTCTCCTTTATTTTATATATATAGCTCTTCTTTTTCTTTTTCCTTGTTGTTCACTCTTTTAATAAAATTTTTATATAATAATAATTTTTTTAATATATATAAATTAAAATTATCATATATTTATATATTTAATTTATAATATTATAAATTATAATATATAAAATTTTATATATACTTTTTTGAGACCCGCTTTTCCTTTTATATGTAACTATATAAGGCTTATATAGTATCCTTTTTATAATTATAATAATATTTATTTATTTTCTCAGAAAATTTGAGACGTGACTCTTGGTACGGTCAGACGTGACTCTTTTACTTTTTACTTTTAAAATACCATGGGCAATTACCATGGGTTGTTTTTAAAAGCTCGGTTAATGTTCTCGACGTAAAATGTAAAACTTACCACTAGTTTCTAAAACCACAGGCAATTACTAATGGTTTCTAAAATACCATGGGCAATTACCATGGGTTGTTTCTAAAACCTCAGTTAATGTTCTCCACGTAAAAATGTAAACTTACCAATGTAAACTTACCAGTGGTTTCTAAAACCACGGGCAATTACCATTGGTTTCTAAAACCACAGGCTTTTCCACGTAAAATTTTTTAAATATACTTGAAAAAGGTTCCGCTTATCTTTATTATGCACTTTTATCATAATGTAAACCCTTATATATTAATATATATATATTATATATAATTTATTTTTTCACTTTTATTTTTTGTTCAGAATATATTATTTCCTTTCCTCTTTTTTTTAATATACCCTTCTTTTTTATTCTTTATTAATTTTTTTTAAATAATGGCCAAAGACCTAAAAAATGGAGAATCTCCCAATATGTAGCGAAACGCTTCAACTATCACAGCAACGAGGTTGATGATAGGTTGATAGGTTGATGATAGGTTGATAGCCAAAGGCTGGTGATCAGCCAAACGTGGCTCCAATACCAAATGAAGCGAACAAAGTTCCTTCTATAAATTAATTACTCCAAAAGACTTGGAATATCAAATTATCCATTAAAGATATAAATATTATATTAAATAAAATGAATAAGAATGAATGATTTACAAATGAGAACGAAAGGCTTGCTTATATACTAAGCAAGTGTCTCTTTCATGAAGAGTCATGTCTATTAGACATGCCTTTTCAACCTAATTACTAGCTTAACTAACTATTATTTATGATTATTATCTTTTACATTATATTTAAATTATTTATATATTTTATTCATTACAAATTACTAAGTCAAGGGGCAACAACAGAGCGATAGCCCACTATCACCTCAGCTAAGGCTCCCTGCTATTTGCAGGCTTTCACTGATGGGAGGAGACCCGATAAAAGGGAATCACAAGAACGAATATGTTAATGAAAGGATGAAGGGTGATACCCAAGGCCTATTCACAAGAGAGACCTAATTATATGGCTTTCTTTGCTTGAAAAAAAAGGTGATAGGCTCTCTAGGAAGGGCTAAGAGGATTCTTGAGGTTAGGGATTGGCAATATATCTTACCAAGAGGCTTCTTATATCTGAAAATCCTTATGGAGAATTGGCCTTTATGCGATCTTTGTGAAATTAAAGTTGTAAAGCTGCAGGACCACACATGACCAAGTGGACCCAAAATTATGTCAAGGGTATGGAGTTGATCAACCAAGGAGGGGCTTGACCTAATTAGGAAGAGAAGACAATCAAAGGGCAAATTTTCTTTTGAGGATTGAATACAATGATCCAAATGAGAACACTAGCCAAGGGACACCTAGGGCAAGAAATGGTCTCTAAGATAGGGGTCGTGATATCTCGGGATTCCACTGTCAGATTGTGCTCAAATTTGGAGGACCCCTTGAGAAGACCCTGGCGAAGTTGTGGACCATTTTTCAAGGTGTTTGGATGGATATAAAAGATTTCGCTTGATGCCCTAGGTGACCTTCTAGGGTTAGGCCTAGAATTTGGAAAAGTGAAGAAAAGAGAGGTAAAATTGACCACCAAAGTTATATGAGGATTAGTGCCTTTTGCTTGGGCTTAATGGAGTCAAGATACACAGAGAATTTTCATGAGCTAAGGAGCCCTAATTGATCTTTGCTAGCCTCTCCAAGAGAAGCGACTAGGTCAATAGGGATTTATACTTCAAATTTTCCAAAGAGATGTTGTTTCGATGTCTTTCAACCTAAGAGGTGCCTCTAGGAACATTCACTCAATCCCTCAAAGAGTGACGCATGCATTAAATCACTTATTCAAGGTCCCAGAAGAATTTTGCATTACATTAACCCATACAAGAATAATGATAACAATATACATACATTTGACTACAAGATAACAAGAATAGCATCAAATTTCAACTTACATGAGAGAGAGAGAGAGTTTATTCAGTCATCCACTTTGCACTAAAAAGAAGCTCCAAAGACAATAGCGAAAATTCAAACATTGTAGTGCATCAAGAAACTCCTAAAAGTTATCCCAACAAAAACTGCGAAAATCTCTCAAGAGATACCAATCCAATCCAAGTGATGATGAGAAAAATGAATCATCCTCTCATATATTTCTACAATCCAAAAGGGGATTCAAATAGCCTAATTTGTCTTATTTAGCCCCAAATAATAAAATAATGCTCAATAATGACATGACTTGCTGACAAGCCTACCAAGATAGCTCAATAATATAAAGCAGTGTTGCGAAAATCGCGATTTAATCGGAAAACCACGATTTCCAAAATTTAACGATAAAATCACGCAATTAATACATGTATTTTTTTCGCCGATTTTTATGAGAAAATCGCGATTTTTTTAAATAATCACGATTTTTTCATAAATATCAAGATTCAAAGTGAAATAATCATGGGCCATGCGGGCAGCGCGTTTAAAAAGACCAAAACATGATTTTTGGAAAATCATTTGCACAGACAGCGGCAACGACGGGGTTTTGGAGAGACCTAGCAAAATTTTTTGTCGTTTGGAAGCTGAATCAGCTGATTGGAAGAGAAAAACAGATTGAGAGCTAAGGAGGAGACAAATTTTCTCCATCAAACCGGTATGGGCACCAAACCTTTGTGTTTTGTAACTTTGTTTTGGTTTTTTTTATGTTTTTGGTTGGGTTTGGAATCTGAATAACCCATTGTTTATCAAAAGAATTCAATGGGTTATTAAATATTTTTAAATTGATTTGATGGGGTTTTTTATTTTTCATTTTGTTTGTTAAAAACTTAAATTGTCAAAAATTCCATGTGTTTTGTCATGTTACTCATGTATGTAATTTTTTTTTAGTTTTTGTAAATTGTAAGTTTGTAACTTGTAAATTGTAATCCTTATTTTGCCATAGGTTCACCATTCAACTTCAAAGTTCAAAGTCAAACATCAAACTTCATCTTACAAATTAAAAACTCAAGAATCCAGAGTTCAACCAAGTTACGAAGTTCAAATATGCCAAGGAAATTGGACCTTCTGTGGGAATTTGGTGAACTTGATGGAAGGTTTGATAGAATGAACTTGTCTTGCAAGTTGTGTGGGCAGCGTATATAAAGGGGGGTTTACAGATTGAAGTATCACCTTGCACAAATCCATGGATTTGATTAGGGCCTTGCTCAGATACAAATCCTGAAATCATCCGAAAAGCCACGAGATCATTGGAAAATTTAGAGAACAATAGAGACACCAAAGCAGAAATGAAAAAGCAACTAAAAAAGGTTGTGTTAGGCTCAGGTGAACAAATAAGTGGCATTGGTTCTACTTCAGCATCAATATTTCCAACCAAACCAGTAGTTGCCTCATCATTTTTTGTTCCTAGAACCACGCCTGATTCACAACGATCTATCACTTCAATGCTTAAAAAAACTGAGAAAGAACAAGCTAACAAGTTGTTGGCCAAATTTCTCCTTTGGAGTGATATTCCTTTCAGCGTTGCAAGGAATAATCCATTTTTCTAGCCTATTGTTGATGTTATTGCAACTGTTGGCCCAGGGTACAAAATCCCTTCTTATGATGACTTTAGAGGCAGGATTCTTCAAAATGAAAAGGTTGACCGCACCAAAAGATTGGAGGAGTTTAGGGCATCATGGGCACAAACAAGATGCACTGTGATGTCAGATGGTTGGACCGACCAAAAGGGGAGAACCCTTAGAAACTTCTTGGTTACTTGTCCCAAGGGGACAATGTTTATGAAATCTATTGATGCATCTTCACATATCAAAGATGCAAAAACTTTATGTGTTCTGTTGGATGTATTTATTTTGGAGGTGGGTGCAAAACATGTTGTCCAAGTCATAACGGACAATGCTGCAAATTATGTTGCTGCTGGCAGGATGCTTATGGAGAGGCATCCTACTTTACTTTGGACACCTTGTGTTGCACATTGTATTGATTTGATGTTGGAGGACATAGGGAAAATTTCCTTTGTCAAAGATATTGTTGAGTCATCAAAAAGCATTACAAAATTTAAATATAATCATACATTTGTGCTTAGCATAATGAGAAGATTCACCAACAACAAAGAGTTGGTGCACCTCGTCATTACACGGTTTGCCACCAGTTTTATATCTCTTCAATCCCTCTTGAATTCTATGTGGAATGTGAAGATAGTGTTTCTTTCAAAGGAGTGGTGTACTTTGACAATGAGCCTCAAACCAGAGGGAGAGGCCATATGCAGATTAGTTTCATACTAGGCAAACTTCTGGGCGGGAGTGCAGGATGTGTGCACCGTTACTGAACCTTTAGTAAAGTTTCTTCAACTAGTTGATGGTGAGAAGCCCGTAAATGGGCTATTTGTATGAGGCCATGGACAGGGCGAAAGAATCCATTCGGGCCTACTATGATGATAAGGGAGATGACGGGTTTCAAAGACAACTCCTCTTATGGGAAGTGATTGATGAACGATGGAACAACACACTCCATCATCCCATTCATGTTGCAGGGATCTACCTGAACCCTGCATTTTCTTACCCATGTGGGTTCGTATTTGACGCTAAGATCATGGATGGATTCTTAACCTGTGTTCAGAGGATGGTGTGATCTCCAGTAAAACGTACAAAATCTCCAAAGATATTGAGACATACAGGATGGCAGGTGGCACATTTGGCTTTGACTGATAGGACGACTAAAATGCTAGGTATTTTTTAGTTTGTTTCAAATTTTATTCTCTTCAAGTTCATAACTTCATACTTTGCTTCAACTTTCAAATTTCATTTTTTTATGTTTATTTAAAATTTTATTTGTAATTTTGTTGTAGATGCATGCTGGAGAATGTATGGTGCCAAGGTACCCCTTCTGCAAAAGCTTTCCATCCAAATCCTCAGCCAAACATGTAGCTCTTCACGATGCGAGCGCAACTGGAGTGTATTTGAAAAAATACACAACAAGAAGCGCAACAAGTTAAAACTTAACACTTAAAATATTGTAAATTTCCAATTAATTTTTTGAAATCATTAAACTATATTTTTTTTATAATTATTATTTCATGATCTTTGTACAGGTTGGAGTCCCAGCGACTTAATGACATGGTCTACGTCTACTACAATCTTCGATTGTGGGTGAGGGCAACTTTGAGAGGACACTTGATGTGGAGGCCATCTCATTGGATGGGATTGACACCACTGCTGCATGGAGGGTTGAGGCTGAGAGGCCTCTCATGGAGTCTGTCGATCATTGGTTAGAGCCGGAGGTAGTGGAGGGGGAGGAGGAGGAGGCGGAGCAACATGAGGAGGAGGTGACACCACCTACCCGAGCTACCACTGCCACCAGAAGAGGACGTGGTCTACCTCCTATAACTCCTAGTTCTTCAACTTCTAGAGCACAGCAGAATCCACTGCCATCTCCACTAGCATCTACATCTAGAGGGAAAGGGAAAGCTATTGCATTTTCTCGCAAAAGGGGCAGAGGAAATCAGTAGTATTAGACTTTAGTTATTTGGTTCATTTCATTGTATATGACATTATGACTCATGATATGACTCATTTGATACATTATTATATTTTTTGTTGATATTTTGAGGCTGAGTTGGGAGTCATGAGTCAGAACTTACTATTCAGAACATGATTCATTGTCATGTGTGATGTACTAGAAATGATATTAAACATCTTATATATTAGTTCTTTTATCATATTTATGTGTCAATGTATTTATTTTATGTTGTAGATGCTTTAGATATTAAAAAAATTGAAAAAAAAAAATGAATATTTTTGTATGTTACAATTTTTTCCTGATTTTTACGATTTTTTCCCCTCGTCGATTAAATCCTAATAACGATTACTGCAACATTGATATAAAGAATAGACTCTCAAGGGGACAAAATAATGAATATGATGAGTCGTTGGGCCATTGAGGAGGCCTGATGGAGTCCAAATGTGCCAAGTTGAGTGAAAAGTCTCCAAACATGGTGGACAAGGGGTTGGCCCCTTGTTGTCCAAGCAAGTCACATCTGGCGCTCCCAAGTGGGTGTGGGGGCACAATGACAACCTCATGGGTCTCCAAGTGGATCGATAATTCATGTCAACCATCTATAAGGGCTTGGATGATGACATAAGCCCTCCCTTTGTCTCCCACGGTGAGACATGTCCTCATCTGGACCCTAAAACATCTGCCAAGTGTATGGTGCAACGTGAAGTCGATTGGGCATCGTGATCTAGGTGCATCACCTCATCCAAAAGGTGGAACACGAACAATCACTAAATGGTACTGGGGATCCATGAAGTGCTCTCTATTATGGTGGAGGCCCATGGCTCTCTGCGCTCAGCCTACAAGTACCAATATGACCTTCTGCAGGGCTTGCACCCCTTATAGGGAGACCAAACCCAAATAGCGAGCCACCTGCAATGTTGCATAAGATCCAAAGCGACCTCTTGCCCTCCAGTACAACAAATCATTAAAATAATCAAGTAAAGGAGTTTACAAATCGTGGAATTAAATGGCCACTTTATGGTGGCATGCTCTTCCATAGTGGTCTTTGGCATGTACAAGTGTCTCCAAGCTCAATAAAGGGGTTAACCAAGGACCCTATTAGGTGGTTTCAGCGATTAAAGGGGGTGACATGTCCATAGTACATCCATCAGGTGATAGGTGGCATGTGATATAATGACTGGATGGAGTGGGGATTAGGGGAAGGCACTAAGCCACATGCCATGGTACAAGGATCGCTATGAGGAGGGAGGTCCACATGTTAAAATTGGCAACTAGGGCCAAACTCCATGTGGGTCATCTTATTAATGGAAGCTGATATTTTTCTTGGATCCCTCTCATCGAGTAGTGTAGAATTGATCTAAAGATCATCTGATTCTGATAAGTATTCATGGAGATATGAATTTATTTGTGTTATGGGACAATTCGTCAAGGTCGGCCAGCAACCAAATAAACCCCACTTGTGCTCAACATTTTAGTATAAATAGAGGTGGCCTTCAAGACAATTTCAACACACTTGGGATCTCTTGCTCTCTACTTGTCTTTGGGTTTTAGTAGGAGGAGAGATCCTAACGGATAATGTTGTCCTAGTCCAGAGGGCAGAAGCCGAAACTGCAAGAACTGCTGGGAAAAGCCAGAACTGCCGGAAAAAGCCAAAACTGTCGGGAATAGCCAGAATTGCCGGAACTGTTTGAACTATCGGGAACAGCCGAAACTACCGGAACAAGCAGGAAAGCTAACGCAGAGGGCAGAAGTCGGCACTGTCGAAACAGGTGGGAAAGCTAACGCAGAGGGCATAAGTCGGAACTGCCAGGAACTACCGGGAATAGCCAGAATTGCCGGAACTGCCGGAAATGTCGGGAACAACCGGAACTGCCAAGAACCGCCGGAACTGCCAAAGCATCTGTCTCCGAAGGTGAGCAGCATGCAAGGGACAACTAACTAACATTGAGACAATTGTATGGTACTTAGCAGCAAATACACCAAGCATGCAATGTTACAGCTAGCATGCAAGGGATAGCTAGCATGTAAAGGACAACAAGCAAGCAAGGGGCAACAAGCAAGCAAGATGCAGCCAGCACATAGGTCAGTATGGCAACATGGTGCAGCAATGGCACATAATGCAGTACAATGATGGGTACAGTCATGATTAATGAAGAATGATGAGATGCAGCATAGTGATGATGGGTGCAGCGTGGCGCAGCACAGTGAGGTGCAACATGATGACGAAATGCAGCACAAAGATAGGTGAAAGAGTCACCTTGGAGAATCAGTTGAAGCAGCATGTCTTCAACTGATCTCATGTATCATCTTCTTAGAGATGATCTATGCTCTTATCTAGATAAGTCAAAGTGTTGACTTCTATTGTAAACGTACTATCTCTCTCTCTCTCTGCTGAACTATTGAAGAACATATAAGAAGAATTCATCAAGGGTTTCCCCACATTGGGGTTTGTCCCTGGCTAACACCACATCTTGTGTCCTCTTGTCTTGGCTTGTCTTCTGCGATTTATGTCTATGTTTTATCTGCAGTTTACTTTAATGCTGATGTGATTACTAATCTGGGTGAGCTAACTATGAAAATTGAAATAAATTGCACTAAGCATAGAACATACCTAAAATTAACATGGCATCAAAGCTGAGGTGAAGACAATGCCCAAGCAAGAGTGAAAGAGCAATCACCAAAGGATCAGTGGATTCCTCATCCCTCTTCAAATTCACCGAGGGTGAAGTCGAAGAAGAGAATATTATCAGAATGGTGTAGCGCAAGTTTCTAATGGCCTACCTAAACATCACTTCATTGGGAAGTCTAGATCTAAGGGTGGAAGGAAAGGCAGATGCCTTGGTTGCAATAAGTTCCACCATTATGCGAAGGATTGTCCGAATGGCAGGAAACACATCCCTTGATGAAGATAACAACCATTCCAGGGACATCTTCAATGATCAAAGGAATGACAGGTAATGCAGGTCATTAAGGAAATGGTCAACTCTTCAAAGAAAGAAAGGAACCCCAAGTATGAAGAATCAAACGTTGTTTTTGATAAGATAAAGAAGCGTTATCATGTATTGGCCCTCTCCTTCAGATTCTTTGGGAATCTAGCTTATTGATTGTAGTGCTTCAAGGCACTTCATCGGATAGTAGGTTGCACTCTCTAATTTGGTAGAGATGGAAACAATCGTGGGATTATACTTGGAGGCGATGCCACCTATCCCAGAAAGGGTGTAGGGAATGTTACCCCTCAATTGAATGAGGATAACTCGATTCATTTACAGAATGTCTTTTATGTTCTGATCACAAGAAGAACCTGGTGTCCATTTCAGCAATGGAAGTCAAAGGTTACAAGGTGGCACTCATCAATGGAAAGGTACGTGTTTGAAAATAGAATTTTCAAAGATGTTTTTGAGTTTAGGGTTGTATCAAGTTGCAGGAGGTCCATTGGGGACCATGTCCATTGACACATAGCACCAGAGGTCTGTGAGTCAGATGGTGACAGGGTTGCCTGAATTCAAAAAGAGCATGAAAGTACATGTCTAAGATGTATCAAAGGAAAATCTTAAAAGGGGACCATTCCCCTCATGTAGCAAGTCCACAGGTTTGAAACAACTCGAGGGGTTTGAGATTGATGATCAGGAATCTCACGTATGCACGTGGAAGAAATCCCTCTATGGTTTGAAGAAAAACTCCTCGGGCATAGTATGAGAGGATTGATAACTGTCCGATGAAGCTGAGATTCACTAAGAGTGAAATCGATCCAAACCATTGTTTGAAGGTTGTGGATGATAGACTTCTCACACAGCAGCTTATGAGGACGACCTATTTCTAACAGGTGCAGACCCTCTCATTTGTAGAAGTAGGAGGGAGTTGGATTCTGGATGTGGAATGATAAACTACAAGCCTGTGACTACCTCGAGGATCTTAACTTTCAGAAGTTATATGGTAGAGATGTCGGACCAGATTTGGGAAATGCCTCTCAGTTTCATAAACTCATTCGCGTTGATGTTCTTGGCGAACTTCCATCCAGATATATGTTTTGCAGTTAGCATGGTGAGCTCATATTTGGTTGAGCCTCACTGAATTGGTGCTAAGAATCTTCTGAGATATCTTTGGGGCACAACCTCTCATGAATTGAGATATACTGCCAATAAGATGAAACTAGGGCCAAACTCCATGTCGGTCATCTTATTAATGGAAGCTGATATTTTTCTTGAATCCCTCTCATCGAGAGGTGTAGGATTGATCTAAAGATCATCTAATTCCGATAAGTATTCATGGAGATATGAATTTATTTGTGTTATGGGACAATTCGTCAATGTCGGCCAACAACCAAATAAACCCCACTTGTGCTCAATGTTTTAGTATAAATAGAGGTTGCCTTCAAGTCATTTTCAACACACTTGGGATATCTTCTTCTCTACTTGTCTTTGGGTTTTAGTAGGAAGAGAGATCCTAAGGGATAACGCTATCCTAATCCAGAGGGCAGAAGCCGGAATTGCCGGGAAAAGCTAGAACTGTCGGGAAACGCTGGAAGTGCCAGAACTGCCAGAACAGGCGGGAAAGCTGACGCAAAGGGCAAAAGCCGGAACTGCCGGAACAGTCGAAATTGTCGGAACTGCCGAGAACAGCCAGAATTGTCGAAACTGCTGGAACTGTCGGGAACAGCCGGAACTGCTGAAACTGTCGGAACTGCCGAAACTACCGGGAACCACTAGAACAGCTAGAGCATCTATCTCCGAAGGTGAGCAGCATGCAAGGGACAACTAACTAACATTGGGACAGTTGTATGGTACTTAGCAGCAAATATACCAAGCATGCAATGTTACAGCTAGCATGCAAGGGACAGCTAGCATGCAACAGGAAGCATGCAAAGGACAACAAGCATGCTAGGGACAATAAGCAAGCAAGATGCAGCCAGCACATAGTTCAATATGGAAACATGGTGGAGCAATGGCACATAATGCAGTACAGTGATGGGTACAGTCATGATTAATGAAGCATGATGAGATGCAGCATAGTGATGATGGGTGCAGCATGGTGCAGCACAGTGAGGTGCAACATGATGACGAAATGCAGCACAATGATAGCTGAACCCTGGAGAATCAATTGAAGTAGCATGCCTTCAACTGATCTCATGTATCAACTTCTTAGAGATGATCTATGCTCTTATCTAGATAAGTCAAAGTGTTGACTTCTGTTGTAAACGTACTATCTCTCTCTCTCTGCTGAACTATTGAAGAACATATAAGAAGAATTGATCAAGGCTTTCCCCACATTGGGGTTTGTCCCTGGCTAGCGCCACATCTTGTGTCCTCTCGTCTTGGCTTGTCTTCTACAATTTATGTTTATGTTATATCTGCAGTTTACTTTAATGTTGATGTGATTGCTAATCTGGAAAAGATATTGAGCTAACTGTGAAAATTGAAATAAATTGCTCTAAGCATAGAACATACCTAAAATTAACACCACTTAGGTATATTTGTGTAGGTGGGAGCAAATCATGGTACATGAGTTAGCCTGACCTTTGTTTTTCCACCCTTCTTCATATGCCTTTTGCCTTTGATTGATTTTTCTTTATAACTGCTCGAGGCTCCCAGGGATGAGAGCATGAAGTGTAGCTTATAGCAGTAGATACTCCCTTTTAAGGTGGAGCAGCTCATTGCCCACTAGGGATTGGGACAATCATGGGTTCCTTAGTGTGAAGGGGGCTCACCTATGGCCCATAGGAACCAGGGCGATGGTTATGAATGAAGGGTAAAGCCCATGTTTGGCTTTTTCCACGAGCTAAATCTATATGTCTCGGCAATCTTTTGCATTTTCCAGTTCATTTCGTATTGTAAGTGGCCCAGTTATGCTTTTTCTTTTCTTTTTGCTACATCAACCTCCAGGCATCATTCCAGGCCCGACCCAAAGTGTGGATCCAATGGACACATGTGGACCCATATGGGAAAAGCGATGAACAGGGTTAAAATGAGTAGAAGGGAGTGATGTATATGGTGTCAGGAAGCGAGACTATGCAACCAAAATCAGGTTTTTCCATGTAGTTCTAGTCCTAAAGCTAATGGCCACTAAAGGAGATCCCATAGGACTAAAACACAAGGCTAACCACTGAATCGAGCATAGGAGAGAGGAGTATAGACCGCACCCAATCTTTTCGCCGAATCCCCCCATGAACCCATGACCAAAAGTGTCCATGATAAGTAAACAAAATTACTCAACTAGACCAATGAAAAGTCATACCTTTGGGGTCAAGAGGCCCACCTTCAAACATACGATCATAACAAATCGGCAAGGGACCACATGGCTGGCTCAAGTGGCGGAGATAGTGGCACATCGAGCTATCTGGTGGTCACAAGGGGCTACTGGCTGTTGATCGAGACCATTTAGGAGAAAACATTTCTCCTATTAATACTACCCACAGGTAGTGAGTAACAAATCCCTCATACTTTGACACCATGGCTAAAGTATTTGAAGGTGGAAAAATAATTAATCCCCTCTAGTGTCAATTAATAAATTTTTCTAGGAAAAATAAAATTAAATCCTAAGCCAAAATTTAATAAATTTAGAGTCAAAATTAATTTTAGAGAAATTAATTCTTCGCCAAGTGGAAAATTCGTGAGTCAAAGGAAAATTAATTGTTGGAGGTCCCCCACCGAGGCAAAAATGGATATTTTAAGAAAAATTAAGCCCTTGGACTTTGGTGGTTAAGTCAATGTCAAGTTTTTGAGAAAATTAATCCAAAATATTAATTTTTGGATTAATTAAAAATGGGTTTTAGGTGAAATTCGAAATTTTCCTCAAAATAAAAATATTCGACAGTGGAGATTAAAAGATGATCAAATTTTTATCAATGGCCAAAATTATTTTGACAGGGATCAAGCCAACTAACCGTTACTTTCCACTTTGAGGGATTTCTCTACAAATAGAAGCCATTTTGCTTCTCAAGAGACAATGGAATTCTGATCTTAGGCTATCTCTAGATAATGTAAATTTTGTAATGTTGGCATTGAGCCGTTGCTATGCTAGGAACATTTTAATATCATAATAGAAAGACTTTGGGGTTCCGTTTATGCAGTTCTTGTTCCATTGGTCTATGGTACGTGTTAGTTATGTGCTTTCCTATATTGTGCTAAAAAATTTATGAGCTTGTTATTTTATTTGTTGGTGATAAGAATATTCTATTGGTAAAATTTGGTTTTATCTTAGGCGATCTGATTCACCATATAATCTAACAGTTCTATTTGAGAAAATATATAGAGATTTGCAGGTACGCTAGCCCTTCAATTCCAAGTTCACAAACTAAGGCAAAAAGCCGACCTTGTTTGGGCTCTAGGAATTTTTATATGGTATTCTAACTTTGCAAAAGGGTGTGGCCAATATTCTAACTTTCGAAAAATACAATTATCCTTTGCCATTCTTTAGAATATATTTCTCAAAAAAAATATTTTACAAGCATTGTATATTTGTAAATATTTTGTAAATAATATTTTGTAAAATTTTTCTAACCCTTGCTTTGATTTTGTAGCACTTGGGTTTTTCACTACTGGGATTTCATATTTTTGTAAATATATTTGGGTTTTCGGGGTTTGTTATTTTTGTTTTCCAGGTAAAAATTTTCTAGCCCCATGGCTAAATTTTTGCAGTATCATTGAAACTTTTCTTTGGTGAAATTTTGAAGTTAAGGGCTACTTTCCTGAGGTGCGCAGTTTCAAAAATTTTAAGGCCTCCTAGCCCTAGCCGTGAGGCTCCTAACCTATCCGCTCTCCCCTTTCCCTGCTCGGTCTGCCTTCTATCCTCTTCATTCGTCATATTTCTCCTCCGCAGGCCCTGCCAGCCCTCCATTCCTCCTTTGTTCCCTTCTCTAACCCTCGCCGGCCCTGGTAACCCCTTTTCTAGCTCTCCGTTGGCTCCATTCTCCTCATATTCCCTAGCTGCAGGCTGCTTTAGGGCCTTAAGCCCCTTTGCTGCGCATTCCATTCCTTGAATCTGGCCTGTAATGCCTAATCTCTCTGCCGCTGGCCTATACAGGCCTATTATTTTGTGCTGCAGCCCAAATTAGGGCTCTCATCCTCCGCCGCAGGGCTATACAGGGCCCTCAATCTTCACAGCAGCCCTTGTTGGGCCTTCCCTTGCCATTCCAGAACCTAAAAGGCCTGTCTCTGCTATGTCGTGGCCTTACTAGGCTTTGAGACCCTCATCGCTGGCCTCTTCTAGCCCCTTACTTTGTCATACCCTGGGTTTGCAGTAATATTTTAAGACTGACACTTTATTTTGCAGACGTTACAGGAAGTATTGGGGCTAACGTTTGTGGTTGCAGGTTGATAGATTCATTGGAAGACATTCTAGCAGTTAAACTAGTCACTAATAGGGCCATAGGGCCTAGTGGTTTTCCTCATCCCTCTCTCCTCCTCACTGTTTCATTTGCAGCGCTAAAAAACTTGTTTGCAGTGGCATTAAATACATGGCAGTGGCCTAAAAGACAAATCTTCAGTCATCTAGTTTCATTGAGAAATCATTAGTATTCATTAGTCACTGTTTGGCATATTCATGGTTTGTTTTTCGAGCACTGATACTTCAATTTTGAGGTCTGATCTGAATGTTCTAACGTCTGATCATAAGCCTACAGTGGCAAGAAGTTGTTCTAAAAAGCTTTAGAATTGATAAAGAAGTCTGCATAAGTTATAGGGGCTTATTTGATAGTGGAATGGTCTTGAAATTGTCACTGCTGAAGTCATTAATCTCTCCCTTGTACCATCATTCTTTGCATTAGCATCCTTTGCATCTAGTTGCATTCTAGTGCTCATTCTTCTATGTTAGCAATCTCATCAATATAATTTGACAAGTGCTCTAAAAGGTAAATGGTAGATCAATGTTTGTTTTGTTCCTAGAGTGCTCGTGTTGGCTTTAAATACTAATTGCAGATTTGATTGGTGAGTAGCATTGACTCTTGCTCTAAAGGGTTTCTATTTTGCGCTTGATTTAGAAGTAGCATTGTTGCCTCTAATTGTAAATTTGTCTTGGTTGAAGTTCCATATTGTCTAAATAGTAGCATTGCCACTTGCATATTGTTTCCTAAACTTGTAAATCCGAATTGTGGAAGTTGCACCAAAATAGTTTAGGGTAAATACTTTGATTGTCAATAAAAAAATTGGCTATTGATAAGTTGCAAGCAATTATATTGCTTTCATGATCATAGTTGAATGGAATAAGTGTTCTTGTGGCTTCACTTAGGTAACAAGATTATTTTTTGCAATCTTGCAAATATAGCCCACTCATAAAAGCACTTGACAAATCAATCTCAAGAGTTGAATGTCTTTTTGAATGGTTGATATTGCTTAAGTTGGTAATTCAAAGGATATTGGACTTGGGCATCTTAATATTTAGTCACTTAGAAATCTAATTGTTCTAACCAACATTGTGGTGCATTAATCCTCTAAATTGGCAATCTCTTAAGCAATTGTTTTCACTCTTGTGTTGTCTCTAAAGAACATTGGCTAATTGTTCTAAGAAAATATCGTGGATAAGTGCTCTAATCTTTTTGATAGCCATTGTTGTCCTTGGGTTTATTGTTCATGGTTAAATTGAATATCTATTGTGGATGATAATTTATCTTTGGCATATTGATGAAGTATATAATATATATATATTATAGAGCAACCCTTGGGATTTGAAATCAAAGATAGAGAGGCTTATGTTTGCAGGTTGAAGAAGGCATTGTATGGCCTTAAGCAAGCACCAAGGGCATGGTATGCAAGGATGGATGCATATCTTCAAAGATTGGGCTTCATAAAGAATTTTTTTGATCCAAATCTCTATATCGAGGTTGTGAAGGATGAGCCTGTAATCATTCTTTTGTATGTGGAGGACCTCCTCATGACAGGTGTGGAAGGTCGAATCCAAGAGTGCAAGAAGCAACTAGCAGCAGAATTCGACATGAAGAATCTAGCGTTGATGCACTATTATTTGGGATTGGAAGTTTAGCAAGGACCTAAAGAGATTTATCTAGGTCAAGGAAAGTAAGTGATCGAGATCTTGAAGAGGTTTGACATGATGGGTTACAAACCTATGACAGCCCCCATGATTACAAACTTGAAGAGGCTAAGAAGTTCTAAATCGAGCCCAGTGGATCTGACCAGGTATAGACAATTGATAGGGTCACTAATGTACTTGGTAAATACTCAACCAGACATGTTTTACAGTGAATGTTCTCAATCAGTTCCAGGTAGAACCCAAGCATGATCATTGGATAGCAGCCAAGAATATATTGAGATATCTACAAGGAACAATCCACTACTACCTGAAATATGACAAAAGGAATGATGTCCACTGGATTAGATATACAGATTCCAACTAGGGAGGCAGTGAGCAGGATGGAAGAAGCACTATTGGAGGATGTTTTATTTTGTGATCCTCCATGATCTCTTGGATGAGCAGAATGAAAGAATCGGTTGCTTTGAGTGGTTCTGAGGCTGAATATATTGCAGCCTATGAAGCAAGAGAAGTTGTCTAGTTGAGGAAGTTATTGTCCGATTTGTTTGAAGGACCAATGGACCCTATAGTGATACATTGTGATAACACCATTTGTGTAAGGTTGTCTAAATACCTAGTGCTTCATGGAAAGACAAAGCATATCAACAATAATTATCACTACATTGGAAAGTTGGTGCAGGATGGTGTGTTGTAGCTATGGTATATCTCCACTGATGAACAAGTAGTTGACATCTTGACAAAATCTCTTCCTAATAAGAAGCTTGTGTACTTGAGAGACAAGCTTGGACTAGTTGATATATCTCCCCTAGTTGAGTGTGAGAGATAGACACACATTCTTTGGGAAGAAAGAATGGAGGAGTGGGTAAGCATCGGGCATCCGATACTTTTTAAGGATGAAGTAGGGCGTCCAAGATAAGAGTAGTCGTAGAGGATTGATATTCTGAGGACTGGGAATCCAAGACAAGAATGGTCCTGGAAGGAAATACCCTATGAACACCCAGGTCGGGTATGTGCCTTGAGAGACAATGATGATGGTATCTATAAATCATCGGTCTCGCTAGCATTGTGCTTTGATCCTGTGGAGAGATAGAATTGTTAGTTAAGGCCCTCGTATGTGACAATGTTGGTTGATATGATGCTAAACATATCGGTTACCAATCTGACTCTTCTTATGAGATCTCTTCAAATTGAGAATGTCCATGTACCATTTATGAATACCTCCCTAGTTAAGAGGGAGTGTTGAAAAATGTGTAACTAGGTTTGGTCTTCATAAATATGAAATGTACATTTGATTCTTATATATTGTAAAATGAAAGAATAAATATTATTCTTATTTTGAAGCATGGGTTTCATGCTCAAGGTCTTTTATTTTAGAGGTCCAACACCCATTGAGTGCTTCTAGGGTTTGTCCTAGGTCAAGAAGTCAAAAGAGTCAATGTCATATGTTGAAGACCCCATCGGGCACATTGTAACTTGTAAAAAGAATTATTTTTGTATTTAGAAGTGCCAAAATGCCCTCCAAGACCAAGTCGGCCTACCAGCTAAGAAGTCAGCCTAATTTGAAGAACTTCGTCCACCCTGGAAGTCTATATATAGGAGGAAACTCAACCTCCAAGAACCACAATTCATTCTCTTAACAAGCAAGCAAAGAAGAAGAAGAAAGAGGCTAGCAAAGGAAGGAGAAGGACGAGGATCAAGTGTTTGGGCTATCTTCTCTCTCTCTCTCTTCACACATGTGAAGGATGGAAGCTAGGGTTTTTGTTGGTGAGTTACGATTTTAGTGTTGTAGAATCGAACTTTGAAAAAGTGCAGAAAGAAGGTTGAATTAGGTCAAAGGAAATCAACATGCCCAGAAAGCTTTGGTCCAAAACCCTGTCAACTCGGCCTCCCACAACAGGTCAAAATCCAAGTCAAATGAAGTCAATTCCTCCTTGGTCAAATCTGGTCAAAACTGTCCCAAACAGAAAGTCAACACTGGTCAAAACATAAATGCCTCTCCTTCGCAAGTGTGAACTCGGACCTGCAATTTTAGAGTTGCACTAACCAATCAAGGGAAGATGTGATGTGTTGATGATGCCTCCAAATGATGCCAAGTCTGGTCTATTTATATGAGGTTGAGGAGGTTTAATTTCCTTACCCAGGTCGACTTGTACTTTTGTGTGGATGTGGGTTTCACTTTAAAAATAATAATTTTCCTTGTGCAAATTAAATTCTTCCAATGGCTAGTAGGGTCCCCAAAAAATGAGGAGAGCTTCCCAAAGGAGGGAATTTCTCACTCAGGTGCCAAATTTCAGCATCTTCCTACCAATCTCATTCTCAACCAAGTCCTTAAACTCCAGAAACTTCAAGAAGAACCCATCCTTCTTCTCCATGAAAAATATCCAGGTCTTCCTTGAGTGATTATCATATGCATAGCATAAAATAAATTAGAATACAAGCACATAACCATAGAACACAAGGTGTACCCAAGGGAAAACTTGCAATGTTGTGTGTATTTTATTATTCTTCTGCAAACAAAGATTTTCTTCTTCTAAGAATTACAACAAGGGAGAAACTTCCCAATTTATCAAAGGAAAAATATTCGTCCACTCTCCAGCTAAATCGATTCCCTTCTTGTGCACTGAATCTGCGAAATTCCTGCGCAGACCAGCAATCTGATCCACACTTGCAAATAGACCTCTACATTGGGTTGTAAAGGCTCAACCCTCACTCGATTTCTTCTGCTTGGATGTTGACTTCTGAGATTTGCTGAAACCCTCACTCTTCCTTCGCTGCTCTCCCACACCTGCTTGTGCTCAACTGACTTGCCACCAACTTGCTCTATCTCCTCTTATGAATTTGACCTCAACCCTGATCTCCTTCTCAACAGCTGAGATTAAATTGTGATCAATGGCTGAGATTAAATCATAAGTTAACTTAGGAACTTTTTCTAAACTCTAACTTTAGGAAATAGTTAAATAAATTAATATTCTGCTAAAGTGGCATTCTTTTGTGCTCTTCTACTTGTCTTAAAACTTAAACAAGCAGAACACTTCTTCTCTACTCCAATCAACAAAAAACATTATTTGGATCAAACAACCTCAATTTATATTAACTAAGGATCTTATAAACCGTGTCATACATCTCCCAAAACCATTTTACTCTAATTTATCCCACATATCCACAAGGTTCCACATTAATTTACTAATTAAAAAAAAACTGTGCATGCACCTGATTATGTATCATTAATAGATAATAGATCCACAAAAGATGGTGAAAATCTCGACCATAACTTCAAAAATATGCTACTGGAACAGTATACTGACATCACATGGCATATTTCAGTTTAAATATTGTGAACTGCATGCAGTGAATTCTGCTGAAACATCTAGCGATTGCAAAATCTGAAAAGAGATTGATTGGTGACATATATTATGACTCACTAGTAGCTTTCTAGGAGGTCCTTGTAGCTCTATAGCTTGCTAGCCTGAGGAATTTATGATTAAATACAGTAAAACATACAAAACTTGAGAAAATGTTTAAAATAGAAAGCACAGAAAATGAGTGTTAAACCAGGTATCATAGGAAACATGGAAATGAAAGAAACAATATGGAAGTTTTTTTCCATACACTTGAAATTCTTGCCAGATCATCTCGACCTCCATCAGTTATATCATCACCATATATAAGTTCTTCTGCACAGCGACCACCATGTGCTACCACCATTTGCATTTTCAAGTACCCCATTGTTGGATAACCCTTTTGCACCATATCCTCCCTAGGATAGAACACACTTAATGCAGATTCCTGTGATCAATCGCAATGTAATTCTTTAGAAATGAGCAATGAATGTTACCATTAAAATTTAAAACTGAAATCCAATTAATACCATATGAGTTCACTGCAGACCATCTAATGAACAGATTTCAATGAATGGGGTGGCTTTATTTTGCTAAAAAATTATATGAATTTGTTTCAACAATTGAATGATCACTCCAAGTATTGACAAACGGTCAGGAGTCCTCAAACTTTTGACTCTACATGTTTTGAATTATATGAAAAGTGACTGCATGAAATTATAAATGCTAGTCATGTAAAAAAAATTCAGTATTCGGTCCAAAGATAATTAACTAGGCACATGTGCACTAAATTCAACCACCACTTTGAATATTCATGCATTTTTATCTTGTTCCAGTAAGACTAAATATCTCTAGAAAAGAAGACATATAGAATGATTTGTTGAAATGGAAAGAACATAAATACATTTCAAAAATATAAAATAAAACTTTACCATGCCACCAGGGAGCAAATGAGTGAAAGCATGCCAATCAAACCGAGGAAACAAATGAGCTAAAAGTATATGACCAGCTTCATGTACTGCGAGCACCCTTTTATTCTCAAGTGTCACCTGTTTTCCAGATTAGATAATATGTATTACAACAAAACAAAAATGTGTGTCATATAAGCATAGCAAGCATTAACAGATTCTGAAATTAGTTCTGGAATATCATTTCAATAAGTAAACTTCCCTCTAATGATTTGAACAAGTAGAATCTCATATCTATAAAAACAAGTTATAAGAGATTGAACCACATACATTTTTCTCATACATTTGCTGCTCTTTCTCTGTACGGGCTACACCCATGCTCTCGAATAACTGTTTATCTAATACATCAATGATATCTTGTTGACATATTTCATCGTGACCCTTCCTTACCTGCAAATCCCATTTACAAACTAAGAATTAATGATTTCCCTTACAAACCTTAAGGTTTGTGACTTAAAACACACAATTATGATATAGCAATTCTACAGCTATGTAGAACTTAATTAAAGGCAAAGCAGGCTTAATGAACTCCAGCCACAAAATGCATGCCAACCACAATAATATTAAGCATATATAACAGACACCAGAAATTATGAAGAAGTTGATTATTGAACAAGCCAACTTCAATTCCAATATGTCTTTTACCAGTATTTAATAGAGTTGATGTGTAATTTAAGGGCCACTTTCAAATCTGGTTATCATCTCTTACTAATGTTCAAAACAACCATAAGACACAGATTCTCTATGTGCATAAAGATGTGCTCTAGTGCCCATGCAATGCTGCTTATCTGTGCTCTCATACACCCAATCTGGAAAATTGATAGTCTTGATCCTAAACCTTGTATATCTGATTGATAGTCTTGACCTTTGTTGATTTATCATTTGAAGGCTATTTCTTCCAGATATTATATGATATTATATGTCATATCATTCAAAATCTATCAACCCCTAACTTATACAGCTCTCTACTTGGTCTAAGGATAGAGCGCTTCAACTTTGCTAAATAACATCTTAGCCCTCCTGGCTCCACTAGTACCCTATCCGAATTAGTAGTCTCATGATTCATCCATCACCTTGAACCCTTTTTGTTGAATATCATTTTCATGATCTATATATAGGGAAGTCTCCCTTGTTTATCTACCACTGAATACCTGGATAAAGGCTGTTGAGGTAACAATGGTGGCTGATCTCTTGTTTCCACAAGGTTTGGATCTGCCTAGTGAAGCTTTGCACTACACCTTCTAGATTTTATGGTAAGATGACCTATGGATTTTGGTCTACAGGAAAAATCCTAATCGGATATATGATTATTTTATCATTTGGGCTAATGGTTGGAAGTTTACAGGTCAAAACAGCTTGTTTTCCTATCTAGCCGACAGTAAAATCTGCAAAAACGCAGGGACAACAGTCTAATTCCCCTATAACAGCCACCCTACAAGGGTCTTACCACTTCCAGATTGTTAATCTAGGATTGGAAAAGGTACGACAGTTAATATCGAGGCTTTTGGGGCCTCACCTCAACCTAAATTGAGTGAAAAAGTGGATTTCCAACTATGGTATGAGGGTTAATATTGAAGCTTTTGGGGCCTTCCCTCAACATAAAATGACTGAAAAAATGGATCACTTTTCATATTTTTAAATGAAAAGCCTTTGTGGAAATTCAACCAAAATTTCTAGATTTAAATAAAGCTTTAAAAGTGGCTAGAAATTGTGAAAAAAATTACTCTAAATACAAAGAAATATAGATTTCAGGCACTATAGAGTAATGGAAAGAAGTTTGATGAGCGATTTACTTTACTTGAATGGCTGAAAACCTCTCTGAAATTCTAGTTCCTGCTTGATATAACAATTAAATTTTCAAATCTACAATGTCAAAAAGCTATATACAAGTGTAAAATAACCTTGAAATGGAACTTGTACCCATCATTGGTTAGATTTAACAATATGCTCAAGTTTCCCCAAGGAATTGCTTGCTAGAATGATAAACATTGAAAACTCAGCAAGCTAAATAACCTAAACTAATTACAAAAAACTAAAAGCTTTTTATTTTTCTAATAGAAAATGGTTCTTGGATATACATATGCCCTTTAAACTAAGTCAACATCTTCGGCAAACAAAATCTTTTAGGTTCAAAGTTGGCCAAACTTCAACGCAACTCAAATTTGTTCATTTTGGTTTGTCGAACATAAAGGCAAACTTGAACATGTTGAGAAATCTAGGGCATTATTAGTCAGGTGATTTCTATTGATTAATAATTGCTTGTGAGTATTTTCACTTCATTAGATTAGGATCTTCTCTTTAAATAAGTTATTAGCGTTCTTCTTCATCAAACAGCTACCAATGCATAAACATAAATAGACAAGAGACAGAATGTAGGCTATGAGCCAGGGCCAAAACCTCTCACTCTTTGAGAGGAAAACCTGCACAAATTCTTCTTATAGAGATTCCAATTGACGAATACCAAGACCCAAACCCTTGACCTAGTAGCCTCTCCAAGACCAAGACACAAATTCTCTTGACAATTAGCCTTCTTCTTGGATTCTCTTCAACTTCGATCTTCTTCATATCTAGGCCTTCCACATGTGATAATACCGAGACCTTGTCACATGCTAGTGATCACCTTCCTAAGTTAGCATAGAATCCTCTTCGTTGTAGGATAGAGATTATACCGAGATCATCATTGTCATATCTATACCCTTGATCAACCTATGATCTTCTATTGCGGCACCGAAACTCTCCTTCTGAATCATTGTCCCTGTGTTTGGCCCTTAATCTTCTTCACTCTTCTTTCGTTACTTATCTGAACTGATCTCTGCCATTTGTCACTGAAATCATATAGGTCTGAACTCCTTTTGGCAGAGATCTGAACTGTAGCCTTTACTGTACTTGATACCCGAAATCTCAGAGATATGTATCTGAACTTCATTATGCTATTACCCATCTGAAATCACAGAGATATGCATCTAAAACTTCATTATGCTATTACCCATCCAAAATCACAGAGATATGCAAAAATCTGACAGTGGAAATGCAAAGTCTATTCACGCATATATATAGTGGTTTCCCTCTATAAATTGTTGATTCAGGGTAGCATCAGATGTGCTCTAGCCATGAAAATTGGTGGAGAGGCTAAAGCACATGAGATCTCCAAGACCCAGAAATGGTTTGGGGAAATTCTACCCGGTGAAGGAGATATTAAAATAATTAATATTTTTAATGGGTTCCTAAGTCTAAACTTAGGAAAATAAAATATTAATGGGTATTAATATAAAATTGGGTTACAAGGTTCCAAATGACATGGATCAAGCCAAATCTAATCTTAGCCATTGATTAGAGATGTAATCTCAGTTGTTGAAGACTCAACAGAAAAAGTATAAGAGGAGGCTTGAGGGTCAGTTGGAGATACACCAAATTGATCAGTCAATTCGATTTTCTAGAGCGGGGTTTGCTAAGAGAAATCAAACCAATGATCAGAGTTGCAGTGAGGGGCAGTGAGTGCATAACAGAGAGGTAGAGATAGTGTCAGAAGACCAACGCCGAGGCAGAGAGGCAGATGTAGAGCCAACAGGAGCCACGTAGAGGCTAGCAATGACTTGCAAAGAGGGCCAAAGGGCCCGCGTGAGTGACGCAGAGGCTGCAGAAGTGACGAAGAGGGCTAGAGAGGCTGCGCAATGCAACAGGAGGCTACGCAGAGGGTTCTAGGCCGACGCAGAGGCCGAGAGGGCTGACACTGAGCCTTAGAGAAGCGCTGGAGAGGGTTTCATGGAGCAGACTTTCAGAATATCTACCTCCAAAGACAGGGATTACTGCCAGATTATTTTCTTTGTAGGGTGAGCCAGTTTGGCACCCAGTTGTACTCAAGAAAAGATGCTTAATAATAAAACCCTCAGAACTGTTGCAAAAGTTTTCCCAAGTTGGGTTTTTCCGGGGACGATTGTCCAAAAATAACAGTGTCCATTGTGTGTTTGTCTATTTCTTTCAATTGATGATCTATAGATGGTTGAGACTGCAATGTGTTTATTTCAGTGTTTGTATGGTTAAATAACTTGTTCAGTGATTAAGCAAGTAGGCGAAATAAACCAGATAGTGCAGGAAAATTTATGACAGGTTAGACTCAGAAATTTCAACATAAATAAGACGACTTGAATATATGAATAGGTGTGTCTTTTCATAAGGTGAGCCAACATGAGTTTTGCACTTTGTCTAGAGGTCGACTTGAAGAGAGGCACTTGTGCTTGTCGTTGGAGGGCTTTATAGGCGTATATACATTTGACACATGCTCAAGAAGAGCTCTTCATACATGACATTAATTCTATGACTCTAATGATAAATCCTATGGGAGCCATCTAGATAAAACTTTTGCTCATGAAACCCATGAAGCAAGGTATTACAAATGTTGAAGAAAGTGTAACTAGGTTCGGTCTTCATAAATATATTTTTGATATTTGTACTTGTAAAAGAAAAGAAATGTTATTTTTGTAAATTATAAAATGAGTTTCTTGCTCATTACATAGGTCCAGCACATGTTGAAGTGTTATAGCAAAGTCAAAGAGTCAAAGAAAATGTTAAAGAGCTCTTCTTGAGCATGTATGTAATGTATATGAGTCAACCTAGTGTCTAGAACATCCCTCCAAGACAAGCACAATCCTCTTGAAGAAGGCAGCGAGCTAAACGATGTAAAACACAGTCACGTCAGCCTGCAATGAATTAAAGAAGCAAAAGACAGTCATGTTGTCTCAATAAAGAGACACAACGATTCACATTGATATGTCGGCTAATTATGGAGGACAAACAACTATAAATACCCTGCTAGGGTCACCACAGAAAACACAGATTTCGGATGTCTGTCTGAACTTCAGATGGCACAAGAGCACAGGAATCTCGGACAAGAGCAGGAGTATAGAAACCTCAGACAACTACAGTGGATAGTATTTTCGGATGGTACAGTGGTACGGAATCTCAGATAAAGTACAGTGATTCTATGTCTCTTGGATGGTCACTATCATGGTGTATTGAACAACATCGGCATAACTATGATCCCACAGTAATATACTTAGCATACCAGACAAGATCATAATGAAGCTTTTGGTGCATTGATAAAGGCATGGAATCAAGGTCATAGTGAAGATCTCAATGAAGATAAGGGACCTCGTTGACATGGTGAAGCAGCAGTAATGAAGACCTCAGGGATGCAGTAGTGATGACCTCAATGGTGCAGCAATGATGATGATCTAAGCAGTGATGAAGAAGAGGATTAGTGCCTTGGTCTTGGAGTGGCATAATAGGTTAAGGGTCATGGTCTTGGTATTCGTCAATTGGAATCTCTATAAGAAGAATTTTGTGCAGGTTTTCCTCTCCAAGAGGGAGAGGTTTTGGCCCTGGCAGAACACCAAACATCTTGTGTTCTTGTCTCCTTGTTTTGGTAGTTATTTGATGAACTAAAGAAGACACAATCTAATAATAAGGAAAGATTGTACTAATAAGAAAACCTCACAAATAGTTATCATGCTAAGAAGAATCACATTAACTTCACTTGCCCTAGATTCTTCAACATGGTATAAGAGCTAAGGTGCTAAAGTCAAAGGAAGGGCAGCAAAAAGAGACATTCAAGGATCAGCTTCAAGAAGGGCATCAAAGCAAGTTGAAGGGCTTTGTCAAAATTGAAGGATCAGTCTTCAACAGCAAGGGGTTTTGTCTATATAATCACGCAGACAATCTACAATAGCAAGACAATTTAAGTCCTACAACCTACAAATTCGGATCTCAGATCAAAGTCAAAAGAAGAAAACACAATGCTACCCATAGTCTCGGTGTCAGGATCAAGTAATCTCAATCAAAAGATGAAGCATTCAAATCTCAGGGTACATGTAAACAGTTTTGGTGCCTCCCACAATTTCGGTCTACATCATACTAGTGATAGTTACTATCTCAGATTGAATCCTTTTCTACAAAGAACACAGTCTTGACAACTCAGAATCATGATGCACACTCAATGGCATATTGAAGCGGATCATCTACAAGCACTCACAAATAGGTACTATAAGGTGATTGTAGCAAGTAACCCTGATGCTCTATGAGTCTACACGATGTTGCATACTACAAGGTTCACTTGTGTGATAACAATACAGTGCCATCTCAAATCATAAGGATCAGATGTATAAGCCATAGTAACTTGAAGACAAGCTTCCAATCATTACAACAAGGATCTTATCCTAAAGAAGCATCAATGCATCTGCTTCAACAAATTTCAACATGATCAAGGTGAAGATTTTATCTTCACATGTCAAGTAAGTATTTTTCATTAATCAAATTGGTAAAATGACTTCATAATTGCAAGGAGATCTATAGGTTGGAATCTGGATGGGTCATCAAAGGTCCTTGCATGGAATAAGGAGGATTGTCACAATCCTCATAGATGAGAGAAGTCAATGAACAGGTCTCCTTTGAATTCATGGGAGGGAACTCTTAAAGTCCTCTCATCCCTATGTACCAAGAAAGGAGACATAAAAGAGAAATATGAAATGCTAGAAGATATATTCTCTGAAATGAAGTTAAGAAGGTCATATCACTTAGACCTGATTGAAGGTATCAAAGAATGAAGGAATATCTTCATGAGATCCCAATTGAGAGATCTGGGAAAGATGATAAGAAGATGACCATCATTGATATACTAATTGATAAGCAAGGTAACAAATGTCCATAGACAAGGAAGTTACCTCATTCAACTTGTGGTCTCTATGCTAGATAGGAAAAGACAAGTTGAAGGTAAAAGTATTGAAGGTCAAAGAACTCAAAACATTTGCAGAAAGGAAAAGGAAGTTTGGTCCTTAAATAAAGACAAACAATGCTATGGAAAGATTATGAAAAGAAAGCTCATATCACCTGAAAGATGGAGGAAGTTGAAAAGGGCCAAGAAAAATAGGGAATAACAGATCTCTACCATGATTGAGATGGTATCCCTCACAAAAGGGTCCTATCATAAGCTTATGTTATAGATATGACCACGATAATAAGATGTATCGTGGCATCATGGAAGCATTAGAAATGAGAGCTTGAGACATCACCATGGGAATCATGAAGGACAAAATCCATGGCAGTCAAACATGAAGGATATAGCTCTCGAGAATTTCATTGAACATTGAAGGAAATAAAGATGTCATCTAAAACAAGGCTCATCATACAGCAAGGCAAAAGGAAACATCTGCTAGAGGGGGATATGCAAGATCCTCAAGGTTCTCTGATGGAGTCCTCATCGAAGGGTTCACTAATCTAGAGAAGAAGCAAGTGTTTCATCAAACTTATGAAATTCATGGGATGATGGTGTGGTGACATGAAGAAGATCAAGGGATTGAAGATCTTTTCAATCAAGGAAGTTGTTGGAAGAAGCCTAGATGACCTAAAGGTAAAATGAGGTATGTATGCGTGTGTTTAATATTGTAATGTCATGTCATATGGTTGCAGGTATCATGGATCATTACTTCTATTTTGAGAAGCATGATCAAGGGAAAGGCATCCCTCTTCTAAAAGGATGCAAGAAGGCATAAAATCACACTAAGATGAAATCAACATAATATGTCCTCATATGAAGTATAAGGTGGTTGACTACAATTAAGAAACTCTGATGGAAAGCTCCTGCGAATGGAATGTGTGAGGAAGGAAGAGATCGTGAGATATGCAACCTTGATGAAGGCAATCAACATCCAAATGACCAAGAAGACTTGGCTAGGAAATCTCCTGGAAAATATATGAAGACTCTGATGAAACTCTGAAAAGATGAAGACCCTTAACAATGGATATCTTTGGGCGATGTGCCAACATGTATGCAACATGTTGATACCTACAAAAAGATGGCATGATGAAGAGCCATCTCGAAAGGTACGATTTGATTGAATGTTATGATTTCTTGAATAATATCTAGATGAGTTCATGCAAGGCTAATCGAACAACAATTGAAAGTGTTAGTACAACTAGCATTCATGTGGTGGACGGAAACTCCTAAAAGAAACATGATGAGGAAGAAGTAGCCATATGACGAAGGTTCCAGATATGAAGAAGACCACTTTCCATGAAGAAAGGAATGGCATGACGAACCAAGGAAAATGATCGATCGCTAATGCCCTACAAGGAAGAAGCTCAACTGAATTTCATGACATCAAGGAAAGAAGTTGATCAAGCAACTGAAGGACCCACAAAGAAGAAGTTGCTAATGAAAAGACAAGTCCCTGATTAAGAGGGAGCTTGGATTGGGTCACCCCTGATTAAAAAGGAGTGACAGTTGTGTTTTTCTATTTCATATGCCATGCACTAGACTAGGACTAACAGCCACAAGTCTTAGTGAAGGCCATCAAGAGAAATGTAGACACATGATGGATGTATCCTCGCTAATTGAGAGGGAGAGATAGACACAACATTCTTGTCTTCACTTGGAAGAAATAATGGAGAATTGGGTAATCATCTGGCATCCGATGCTCTTTGAGGATGTGTAGGGCATCCAAGATAAGAGTAGGCAAGAGGACCGATATTCTTTGAGCGCTGGGAACCCAAGATAAGAATAGTCCTAAAAGGTCATACTCAGAGAACACCTGGGTGGCTATGTACCTTGAGAGACAATCATGAAGGTGTCTATAGTCATTGGTCACGCCAGCATTGTGGCTCATGGTCTCGTGGAGAGATGGAGTTGTTAGTCAAGGCCTTGCGCTATGACAATGTTGGTTGATATGATGCTATACAGATGGGAATACCAATATGATTCTTCTTATGAGAAATTCTTCAGATTCAAAATGACCAAGTATCATTATGAATACCTCCCTAGTTAAGAGGGAGTGTTGAAGAAAGTGTAACTAGGTTCGGTCTTCATAAATATAATTTTGATCTTTGTACTTGTAAAAGAAAATAAATATTATTTTTGTAAATTATAAAATGAGTTTCTTGCTCATTACATAGGTCCAGCGCATGTTGAAGTGCTATAGGAAAGTCAAAGAGTCAAAGAAAATGCTAAAGATCTCTTCTTGAGCATATATGTAATGTATATGAGTCAACCTAGTGTCTAGATCAGCCCTCCAAGACAAGCACAATCCTCTTGAAGAAGGCAGAAAGCTAAATGATGTAAAACACAGTCATGTCGGCCTGCAAATGAATTAAATAAGCAAAAGACAGTCATGTCAGCGTAATAAAGAGACGCAACAATTCACATTGACACGTCGGCTAATTATGGAAGACAAACTATAAATACCCCGCTAGGGTCACACAAAAAACACATATTTCAGATGTTTGTCTAAACTTTGGATGGCACAGGAGCATAGGGATCTTGGACAAGAGCAAGAGTACAAGACCTCAAACAAGTACAGTGGACAATAGTTTTAGATGGTTACTGTTATCACAGGTATATTTGAGTATCAAGAAATCTGAAAACTTTTGCTGTAGTAGATGGCACTCAAATATGGTAAAACCCTCATTTTTGCCTATACTATGTTTAACTAATAGTTTCATCATTATGCACAGTTGAACAGGCTATTAGAAGTGATAAGGAGACACAAGAAATCATAAAAAATCAAAAACTCCGAAATTTCACAGTTTCGTAACAACTCGCCATAGTTAACCTGGATATTTGCTACAGAATTGTTGTAGCTTTTCATGGAGGAGAATACAAGTAAAAATCTCATCTAAGGGAGTTCTAATGGCATTGTTTAGCTAAAAAAACATTAATGAAGACCTCAAAACTTTCAGAAAGATCGGAATGGTAGCAGAAGGGTGTTTTTTGTAACTTGCTACCAATTTTTGCTACATAAATTCTGGAAATGATTGTTTTAGTAGTCAACTCTTTCTGACCAAATGGAAAGGAATTTTGGAAATCAGAAGGAAGTTTTGTTCAACATGAGCTCATCTACAAAAGCCTCTCTCATTTTTTACACAGCTATCTGGGTTTGAAAGAGATGCATTTATCTTTGAGGCCTATTTTATAGAATTTTTTCTAGCCAGATTTGTTGCAGAAATTTTGAAATTCGACTTGGTGGAGGTCCAGCTCAGCAAGGTTGACTCCAAATTGATTTGGATAATGAAGATTGATTAATATTCTCTCAAATCCCATAATTTACTCTTCAGTTTACTCATTTTTAATGGGTCAAAAATCAAATCCTAGATAACAGGATATGGACAGATTTTTCAAATATTTTATCCCTGAAGTATTGTAATAGGACTCTATCTTCAATAAAGGATGCATTTCGACTCCCCATACTAGGATTTGATATTTGGGAAGTCAAGAGGTGGCAGCATAAGACAACCAATAGTTTGAAGACTTATTTTCCAAATAGGATTTGTCAAGTATACTCAGTATTCCAGACTTTTATGAATGACAACTCAACTTAGCTAGATTATGTGGAAGCATAGTGTTAAGATATGTGTCAAGTATTGCTCAGTGGTTGATTTGTATTAGGAATTGGCTTTTAAACCTCTCATTGTATATATTCATAGGGACAGATGAGAAAAAGGGATTGATAATGTGAGAAGCTAACTCTATGTAAACTTTAGATCCAGCTGATATATATAGCAGCAACTCTGTTATTATACTTGAGACTCATGCTATGGCTTTATGTGTTCTTATCATGTTTTCTATGTTGCTATCAGTGTTCATAGTACTTTGATTACTTGGAATTCATGCCAAGTGCTCCAACTTCCTTCCTTTTGCTATGTATAATTGTGAATGTTTATTTGACATCAGTTTTAAAGCTAGAAATGCCTCAGTTTCCATTAAACGTTGTTGTTTGCCAATGATTTTATATTATTTGACTCCATGCCCAATGGTGGCAACCATCACATTTTCCTTCACCTATAAAACTACATAAAAAGAAATCAGAGTTAGCCATCTACAGTTTTGAGTTGATTACAGTGAATTTAATAGGGGCTTTTGATAAAGCCCTCTCAGATTGGAAAAGCTCACTTCCAGTCAAAGTGGTTTGAAATAGTTACCCTTGGTTGGAGATTGACACAGCCCAGCGTGTCTAACCTAGTGATAACAGTTACAATGGTACAAAATCTCAGATAAAGTACAGTGATTCTATGTCTCTCGGATGGTCATTGTCTTGGTGTATTGAACAGCCTTGCATAACTATGATCCCACAGTAATATACTCGGCATACTAGACAAGATCATAATGAAGCTCTCGATGCATTGATAATGAAGTTTTGAGGTCTTCACTGATGTTTTTTAGCTAAACACATGCCATTAGAACTTCCTTCGCTGAGATTTTTACTTGCATTCTCCTTTACTTGTATTCTCAGAATTTGGGAGTTTCTGATTTTCTCCACCTCTCTGTCAATACTCCCGAACTATCCCTACCCCTCTGCTACAAAGTGATAACTCGATTCGAAATCTCAGCTTCCTAGCCCCAAAAATTGAACTCCAAATCAATTCGTTCTCTCCGTGTGTCTCTCTAAATGAACCCCAAGCCTTCTTCTTATACTTTTCTCGTTGAGACTTCAACGGCTGAGATTAAGTCTCTAATCAACGGCGAAGATTAAAACTTGACTTAATCCGCCTTCTAGGTCATTCTCACCCATATTTTGATTAATACCCATTAATACTTTAATTTTCTTAAGTTCAGACTTAGGAACCCCATTAAAAATATTAATTATTTTAATAAAATACAATTCGAGTGGAATTTCACTAAACGATTTATGGGTTCTTTAGAACTCATGTGCCTTAGCCGCTCCACCAATTTTCATGGCTAGAGCACATTCGATGACACCAAAAAATAACACTCCCTCTTAGCGAGGAAAGTGCTCTAGCAATAATGTCCAATTGCATGCTGCTCTGTTTCTGAAGCACCTCCTTTTTGAATTGTCATTGCCACCAACACTGTGTTGCTGCTGCTATTGTACTGCTACCCATGACACCGCCACTGCCACTATTGCATCTATACTACAGCGTTGTCTGCATCTGCTGCTAACACTACCACTACTAGCTCTGCACTACGTCATTTTCCAATTGTTGTTGCTCAGCAACGGAAAAGCATCTGAAATCTCTAAACTAACGGTGTTAGCATAATACCATGTGACTGTTGGAATGTGACTGCTACTAGTCTCTGACCCTCTGAATCTTCTGCGTTGCTGACTTCTGCACTGTGCCATTTGCACTACTGCCAACCTTGCTCTACACTGGTCAATCTCTAGTCTCAAGCTACTGCATCTATTTCTCCAACCAACCCATTACATCATCTAACACTAAGTCCCTCTCGCTATTGTTGAATCTCGAGCTCCCGTAGCAATGAATTGATCCAAGAGGTGGACTCCTCAAGCATCCTACCCGCATGTAGTCCTCCCGACTATAATTCTATATCACCTCGTTTCCCTCCTAGAGATGTGTGGGCACTCATGGCAAACTCATCTTCATCAATTTTTGCTAGAGCAGCCTTAGGATCATGTTGCTCATCCTTATCCTTTTGCTTCAAAGGACACTGGGATGCAAAGTGGCCCATCTTGCCACATCTAAAACATTTCATCTTCGAAATGTCCTTCTTCCGCTTATGCTTCTGTTGTCCCTTTGATGCTAGAGTTTCGTTCTCCTCCTCCTCCTTGGTCTTCGTGCCACTCCCACTACTGCCATTGAGGTTGACCTTAACTAGGTCCCTCCTTAATTCTTCCTGTTGAAGAGTTGCCCAAATCTTCTCCAATGAAGGTAGTCTTTCCCTGCCTAATATACTTTGGACGAAGACTTGCCATTCATCTGAGACTCCATTTAGAGTCGTCCTTACCACCGCGGTAGACTGAGGAGTAGACTCCACTGCAGCAAGCTGGTCTCTGGTGTCCTAAAGACGTTGAAGATAGGAGTTAACCCCTTCTCACTTTTGCATCAATGTCCGCTATAACTTTTGTTCTAAGTACATCTTCTGTTCTTCGGAAGAGCCTTCAAACATGTTGATTTTGGGTAGCATCGGATGTGCTCTAGCCTTGAAAATTGGTGGAGAGGCTAAGGTACATGAGATCTCCAAGACCCAGAAATCGTTTGGAGAAATTCCACCCAGATGAGGAGTTATTAAAATAATTAATATTTTTAATGGGTTCCTAAGTCTAAACTTAGGAAAATTAAAATATTAATGTGTATTAATCATAGTTTTAAAATTCGGCCGATTCGAAACGGAAATGGCCGAGTTGATCCGTTTCATTGCCCAGAAATATGACTCGGTGGAGGAAACGGTTCGGGAGGCCGAGTCATGGCTGACTCGGCCAACTCGGCCGTTTCCACATCTACTCGGCCGAGTCATTAAATCCGGCTAGTCAACCAAAAAAAAGGGATTTTTCTAATTTTTTTTTAACTTTTTAACATTTAGCTGATTGTTGGGGACTCCAAGGTGTTTTCTAAATTGGTTAAGTGCTATTTGGGGTCCATTCCCCTCTTCTAGTATTGATATGCTATTCAAATTTCATGGTAATGTTAAATTCTTAAAGTAAAAGTGACATTCTCCTTAATCTTCATTTTCATCCTTTTATTTCAATTTTTAACATTACCATGAAATGACTCAGGATGTTTGAGAGTGGTTCCGGCCTCATTGGATTTCATATGGAGAGAGTAGAATTTTAGATTTCATTCAAAATCCAGCAGACTTATCAGTTTTTCAGGATTTCAGGATTGGAGGATTGCATGTTTCCATTGAATTTTGTCATGTATTAGGGTATGGAACTCGTATTTAATCAAGAGCACCAATCCCTCTATGTACCTTGATGTTAGTGACATTGGTTGTCGAACTCCTT